>DVQM01001716.1:0-11425 GCA_018231645.1 Heliconius ricini | reverse complement strand
TATATATATATATAGTAATTTAGATATATATATAGCATTGAAATTTTAAATTTTAATATTTTAATATTTTTTTATATATAACTAGTGAATTTATTCTACCAGCCAAAATTTTATAGAAAAAATATGTTTGTCGATTTTTTTACCCACTTTGAGCCATTGCGTGTTAAGTTTCGTTAATTAACGCCGCATTTCGTCTTTTTACAGAATCGAATAATGAAATAGATTTATTCCCGTGAATAGGAATCGAATCCACTGTCGTGGCGCAGTCCATAGCACGCTGTGCCTTTTCCCACCGACGCGACGGCATCCCCTAAATTATTTATAAAATAAAATTGGAATTGATAGCATGTTCTTTTTAAAACGTAGGTGACAGCGTCCACTCTGGACGTATCGAAACCGGCGGCGTGTACCGGCGACAAATACTCTGTTATATTTTCTTTTCCACCTAAAAGCGCTCACCATTCGTATAAATCGATTCTGTCAAACAGAAAAGTGACACAATAGACAAAAAGGCAATATGTTTGTTCCAAGTTTTTGTTAGGCAAATGTTCACAAAAGAATTTCTGATTCTGTAACGTAGGCCTAGAACAAAGTAAAACTGAATGTTGTAAAAATCTCTAACTAAATACTATGCATTTTTAATATATGTATATGGCGCATCGATGCAATGTTTATGGATTTGCACTTTTTCATATATGACAAGAGACATAATTACAGTTTGCAAATAGTTTTTTCAGCAACTGGATGGCAGAGGGAAGTGTTAAGATACTCCATTCTCCATTTTCCGGCACATTTTTGAGGCATTGTGTCTTGAGTGGTAGAACTCATCAACACCAACTGACTACCAAAGTGAAAAAATTAAAATATAACATATTTCGTTTCCTCGAATGGGAATCGAACTAACAACATGCCGCATTTAGTCAACACGGAGCAAATTGCCATAACCGCCCCAAAGAAACTTTTTTTTTGACAACGGAATATTAAAAAACCGAATGAAGACTAATAAATAAACCGTTGTCGTCTTAATAACTCCCATAGATAGTTACAAAAACAATTATTGCTCATAAAACTTCCTCAAAAGGAATTATATACTATAGAAACTATTTCAACAAATTAAAGTTACACGGTACGCTCGAACGATAACCGCTATCTCCATCGGCCGGGCCGACTGCGGAATGCAACTTGTATGTTTTGCCATAATAAGTTGAGTTGCCAGTTGGTCTTACAACTTGCTTGCTTCATGCTCCTTGAACTCTTAACTGCGATCTCGAGACAAGAAGCTCTCAAAGCAATTACAGTGACACAGCTCACCGAGTTTCTTTAAAATAAGATGTTGTATAAAATGATATTTTAGAAATGTATTAAAAATATTATTTAAAAAACTATTTTAGTAATAGTCAGGCCAGTCGTAACGCAGCGGCATTAAGTGTGACTGTAAACGTGAAAGGTTGTGGATTCGGTTCCCATTCAAGGAAATAAAATATTAAATATTTTGAATTACGTCGCTCTGGTACCGAGCAAAGCGCAGAGTTGAATTAAGCTACTCGATATGTACTGCGTCCAGAATTTGGAGGGAAATGGGAAAGAGAGTGTCTCAACACTGGGTACCCTCTGCCTACTTTGCTGCATGCGGGATACAGCGTGAAGCGTGAAAAAAAATAACAATTTATGCCCAATCTCAATGAAAGTAATAAAACTGAAGTAACAGCTATAAAAATTAAAAGACGCCTGTCTTTCACACCGCCGACATTGTTCATGCATACCCTAGCATGTGCTTGGGGCTCCAGACACCCTTTTAATCTCAAAAGTATATTGTTTCGGAGTAATTTAGATCCCATCTGAGGGCACCATTAGTGTCAGCTAAATAACGCTTCAAATCCTAGGAAAAACTAAAAAATAAAAAACTATAGAAACTCTTCAGAGAAAACATTGTTAAGAGTGAATTATTGATATACTTACTTATTTAGAAAACGTATAAAAATTTCGACGTAGCGGAACCCGAACCCGCGCATTCCGGTTCCAGTCCCGTCACATTTTCTAAATAACTATTTTTTTTTCCTAAGTGTGGAATAACACTTTAAAAATGTTTAAAATAATGAACAACTTGTATTAGAACACAAGCTTTACTCTTTTCAGTGCACTTTTCGTTACCGAAAATAAAAAAGGGGATTCATCAATGTGGAGACAAACGAGCGAGTGTAACGGATCAAATTCAATTTGTCAGGTAAGGATCGAAAAGGTCCGAAATGACGGATGAAAAAGTAACTGGACGGAACGGACGTCCTATAGTGTATATGGAATGTACTGTAAGTCACGATTGTATGGATGTACTGTGTTAAAAATGTTATTTCATTTTTTTATATTTGAACTTGGTTTCCATAGAAATTTGTATGAACATATACAATAAAGAAATATATGTATATTTTTTAAGCTTCACGCTATATCCTACCTAGTGTTAAGACGCTCCGCTCCCCACTTTCTATCGAATTCTGAAGTCATTGCGGATTTAGTGGCGAAACTCAACGCCGCGTTTGGCTCGACACCAGAGCAAAGAAATCTAATACCTGTTGTTTTTTCTTGGACACGCTTATGCCCCTGCGCCACAAATAGTCTCAAAAAGAAATTTTAAAATATATGTACCAATTTATTAAACAATCAAAACATAACGTAAGAGGCTATTATATATCGCTAAAATGCGCGTAGGATTTGTAAGTATTCATATACATACATACATACATGTATGTTTTTGTTTATTTTAATAAACTTTCGTTCGAAATGAATAAAATATATATTATACAAGCATTATTTCTAGTGAAAACCGAACGTTTAACCACCGTGTGTATACACGAACAGCTGTTGAGAAACTCCGTTCTATTTTTCGTCGAACTCTGGAAGTATTACGTATTGATTAACGGAACGCAACGAAGCACTTTGCAACACCAGATTAAGAAAATAAAAAAATAAAGTTAAATAAATATTTTATTTCTTCAAATGTGGATCGAACCCACAACTAATAGCGTTTAGAGTTACACACTGGTGCGCCACGACTGGCTTCAAGTTACTTAGTTCTATTATACTATTTTTTATCAGCTTCACGCTGTATCCCACACACAACAGGGTAGGCAGATGGAACCTAGTGATAAGACACTCCGTTCCTCACTTTCTGCCGAACTCTGGAAGCATTGCGTGTTCAGTGGCAGAACTCAACGCCACGCTTAGCCTCGACACCAGAGCGAAGAATATTTCATTTCCTCGAGTGGGGATCGAACCCACAACCACTCGGTTTTGCAGTCACACTTCGTACCGCTGCGCCATGACTGGCCTCAATTGGCCTATTATATTTATTGCATGATATAACTATATCAATTAATAACTATATATTATAGCATGTTCTAGTTATTTATTATTAAAAGATCTGTCTACTGGGGGTCCAGTACATTATTAATTCACTCAACGTCAGCTATACGCCCAGCGTGAAGAATTTTTAATTTACAATGTTTTGCACTTAGAAAATGGCAATCTTGCAGTGGCTTATGAAGAAATAAAGTGTAAGATGTTCATTATAAAATTAAAATATCTGTGTTATATATTTTCATAAGAACCAGCGTCAATTTATGTATTGAAACAGTAACAGAATTTTAGTTGTATAATAAATATGACTAAAAAATACTGTTAGCCGTTCTTAAAAAAATGTGATTTTTTTTTAAAATGATTATTAAAATGTGATTTTTTTTTACGTTTTAAAACTTACAATTATCACGAAATCTACAATTTAAGCCATCATAGCGGAGTGCAACATCCGTTCAATGCATTACCGTTACGTTTACATTTATAAACGTGGCCGGTAATGGGTTTGATTCCGTCATTGTTTATTTATATTTTCACTTCTTCGATCTGGTAACAGACCAAAGCACAGAGTTGAGTTCCGCAACTCAACACACAATACCTCGAAATTTTGACGAAAGTGAGGGAACCGAGCGTGTTAACACTAGGTTCCATCTGCCTACAATGCTATTGTGGGATACAGCGTGAAACTAAAAAAATCTATAATCATATAACTTATATTTAATAAATATTTAATGATGTATGTAAAGGTATTATATAAACAACAATATCTAGTCGAATAAAATAGCAGCCAAGTATGCAAACTTCTTTAAGAGAATTTATAACGAACAAATACGTTGAAAGCAACATACTTGCTGGTGTTAAGTTCGTGCTAAATTAATTTACATTTTGGATGCACACGAAAATCTCTTAAAATCCAAAGTTAACTTTTTACATAAAGGATGCTCTTGCTTAATATTTGTTTAAAAGATTATCTTATTTTTCACTGATATATTAGAACTATAGTTAAAAATATAATTATTTTAGCAATAGCTGAAAAACATATATTTTATAACCTGAAACGTAAAAAAATATATCAATAACCTAACCAACCCTACCGTTACGTAACTTCTTAATATTTGTATAACAAATTCGATGAACTTAACAATAATATTATTTTAGTCTTTCAGCATTTAAAACTACTAGTGGAACTAAGTGTTAAGATACTCCATTCACTACTTTCCGCTGCACGACCGCCCTCAAAACTTCAAACAAATATATTAAAAAATGAAATTTCGAATCATTTGATTCATATAATGCATGAACTTTGACATTTTTTTTCATTTCCGGTAATCGAATACAACACAATTTGGAACTATCAGAATACATATACTCACTGGCAATGATTGCGAAGAGGCACTATAGCCGCTCCAATACTTCAGCTAAGAACATTGCAGCCAGAGTGCGGGCTGGAAGGAAATTCTAATTAAGTTACCTAAGTAGAGCTGGCCGTTGCAGCCGAGCTTAGACAGTAATATTAGAGAATTTCATAGCTGCATTTGTGTTTACTATTCTATTATTGTGTAGAGAATGTACGTAGGTATCTTTACGTCGTTAATTAACACGGTGAAAACAAAATATTTCGTGCTATTTCGAAATATAAAATAATATAAAATATAAAACAGGTTATTGGTGCACAGGGGCACAAGTCGGCGGGGCTGTGATGTTTGGGGCTTCGATTCCCACTAGGGATACTAAATATATATTTTTATTTGCTTGCCTTGGTTACGAGGCAACACACAATGTTTCGAAAATTCGGGGGAAAGTGGGTAACGATATATCTTATTACTAGGTTTCCAGGTTTTCTTTGCCAACCTTGTTATGTGGAATCCATCACAGGGCCACAAAAAAAAAAAGAAATATCTATATGTTCGTTGATATCTTTTTTATGGCTACATTTTTTTTGCAATGAGATTATGCTTATATATTATATGACTTTAGGGAAAAATTAAAGAGCATAATTGATTGAACTTTTAATTGGTGCTTTCAAAAACCGAAGCACTGATCGTGTTAAAAACGTCATAAAAAACGAATATTTAACTAATCAACTCGATGTCCGGTGGTCGTTGGAGCGGATATTCCAAGTCCAATTGACGGTGATGGAGTGGTAAATTTACTGATTGAGAGGTAAAAATTTGGCATTGGTAGAGTTTTAATGAAATGCATGTACATATATATGTGTTTGTGCTTCCATATGAAAATTATTTTACCGAAAAAAATAGAACTCCTATGAGTTTGAACTGCAAGCTGAAATATTTAATGGAGAAAATATTTTTTGATATAACTGTTTTTTTAAATGCTTGAGTTATTTTATCTGAAGACCTCTTTATTCAACTCATTATCAGGAAAAGCAGAATAATTTTAAATATTCGATTGAGTACAGTTTGTTCAGTATTTAAATATATAAATTAAATGATTAAAAAAATATATTTTACAAAAAAAAATTCAGCTTCGCACTGCATCACGCGTAAAGGCAGAGGGAACTTTAACACTAGGCACCTACTGACATCAGACACTCTGTTTCTCACCTTCCGCCGAATTGTCGAGGCTTTGCGTCTTGAGTGGCAAACTCAACACCTCATATTTGCCTTGGTACCAGAGCGAGGAAATGAAAATAATAATTCATTCCCTCGAATGGGGATCGAACCCAAAACAGTCGTGTTACAATCACACACTTCATTTATCAAATAATTATAATGTAAAAAATTATCTATCATTTAAATCCTTATCGAGTACAGACAAGTTAATAGCCACCCTCATTCGACCGCTATGAATAAATTCGTTAAAAGGTGGTCGTTTGCCGTGATTAACAATACAATCAACTCGCGATCTCTATAACAACGAACAAAAAAAATTCTTATGAATGGGAATCGAACTCACAACCGTCGCGTTACAATCACACGATAAGTACTATTTCTTATTAAATACTAATATATAGATATTTATCAAATAATTTAATTAGTTAATCCTTATTGCGCACAGACAAATAAACAACTACCCTCATTTCGACCAATATAAATAAATTCGTTAACCAGAGGTGATCGTTCGCCGTGATTAACAATACAATCAGCTCGCGCACTCCATAGTAACGAGTGGCAATAAAACATGTCTTCACACGGCGGTATTATTTCTTTATCTCGACGCGCCAGCTACGTTCCCATTTGTGGTTCCCATCGTAAAGTGGGGGCAATATACATTATTATTGTATGACGTTGGTACTTAAAACTTATGGGTACTGAATTTGAAGTTTTGTTTGAAGTCATTGCTTTATATATTCTAAATCAATTTTTAATTAGTTATTTTAAATTTGTGTCAATTACTAAATTAGCGAACAATTGAAGCGTATGTTGTGGCTTCGATACCCACTCGGGGAAATGAAATATTTCCTATTTTCATTTCTTCGCTCTGGGACCGAGACTAAGCGCAGCGTTGAGTTTCGCGCCTCAACTCGGCCCCTGAAATTAGGCGAAAATTAAGGAATAGTGTCTTAACACTAAGTTTCTTACTGCCTACTCTACCATCCACAGAGGACAGCGTGAAGCTGAAAAAAAGGATAAAAAGGATTTCTGTTCCGTTAACCATTTACAATATTTTAAAAACACAAATATTTCACAATCATCTAAACTAGTAATAAGAAAATATATTCATATGACTTTTATATATTAAAATTAAAATTTCCTTAAGTAAAATTATGAAAGAACTTTTAAATTGAAGTACGAATATGCATATAAAATAAAAAGATCGCTTCAAGGGCTTAGTCTTCACGAGCATAGAAATTACTTATACTTTTTCCACCACAATAAAATGTGTCCAGTACGTCCACGTAACGAGCTGAGAGCTCCTAATACGTATAATGTCAAATCTTTTCTGCTGGCTTAAGTGTACCAAAAAAATTAACGATTGCAGACATAAAAAGGGAATCTTAGAAGGAACGAGCTTTACGTCTTTCCGAGTATAAAAGGTAAAGAAAAAAGCTGCATTTAGTGAATGCCCTTTCACAGTTGGGGAATTCAAACCGCTACCGCGAGTTCTGAGCACTTCACGAATGCAACTCTTTGAAGAAAATCCAACTTTTTTTGACAATCAGACTTTTCAATTTCTCTATAAGATTCATCTCTCAGCAATACTTTAATTTCGTTAGATAGATTTGAAATTTAATTTATAAAAATAGTTTCACGTTTTATACTGTAAGCTAAGCTCATGCACATTGAAGACTTTTGGTATTTCTTATTATACGATATATCATTAAAATATTATTGATATTAAATTATCTTATAACCTAAAATGTTAACAAGTTGCCTCTAAACTCGAGAAACACTTGCTAAACTTATAACCGCTCTCGTTCGACGTCCTCTAAGAAGGCATTTTAGTAAAATTCTTAAGATCAAAAGGCTTTCCAAGTGGTTGCTTGAATTTTCCATTATACCGGTTCAAAGGTGAATTTACATCGCCACGTTTCTTGGTTTTCGTTTTCGTTATCCATTGCCCGTAACCAAAACGCTTACCTACCTCGGCATTGTTTTAGCCTCTACCTGTACTGGACTTCTTGCTAAAAGGGAGTTTACAATACCTAAGAAAAAGAGCATTTAAAAAAACATAGAACGTTTTAAGCTCTTTTGTATTGAACAACACGTGTTTTCACAGTGGCTTTAAAAGGTATTGTCACAATGGCCATAGCAAAGAATTTAAGAAAAACTGAGAACTATAATTTTAGTCTTACATTAGCAGTTTCCGCTTAAAAATAAATCAATAATGAAAAATGAAATAATTGCTTAATTTTAAGCAATTCTTTTATAACGGTATTAACGTAACGTAGTTAGTAAATCATGAATACAGAAACTATTCATGAATTTCATTTCGTTGCTATGAGAATCGCGGTTTAACTATTTCAAATATTTATCAGTCCATTCATATCATTGTAACGAGTGACAACATACCTACATATAGAGATATATTTAAAATATTGCAATCATTTGATTATTACAGAAAAAAAATCACGTATTCTTTATACACAGCTTCACGCTGTATCCCGGATGTGGCAGGATAGGCAGAGGGATCCTAGTGTTAAGTTCCTCAGTTATCTCTGAATTTTCACATTGGATGCTAATTGGTGGAACTCAACAACGTGCTCCATATTAAATATTTAATTTTCACGAGTGGGGATCGAACTTACAACCGTCGCGATACAGTCACACCCTCGTGCCCCTGGGCCACGATGGCCTCTAACAAAATTTATTATAATTTATTAAATTAAATAAAAGGAAAATCTTGATAGGTTATGATGAGTGACTACCCAAAAAGCAGAAACTCAACTAAATAATAAACAATTTATTTATTTTTAATTTTCATTTCACTTTACTGACTCAAAAATGTATACCGTAATACATTTTGAGTCAGTAAATAAACATCTTATTCTATAAAGTAAATAAACATCTCATCAATACTACAGCGACCGCAAGTTAAAAAACAACAAAACAAAACTTTTCTAAGAATCATTAAAAGAAATCGTTTTATTCAAAACTCAAAAGTGCAAGAGCAATTAGTTCTCAATCACCACGAACGTTCTAACGATGGAAGCTGAAGCATCACCAGCCAACATTAACCAGAACAGATAGCTCAAAGAGACTGAGTAGTAATTGCGAGAGATTACGCACGTAGAGCAAGTCTCTGTAGAGCACACGTTCTAAGATTAACATAATTGGATCAGGTGTTAATTTACCAAAATCCTCATCTAGTTTATCTTTGTTGGAAGCTCTGACACGACTCTATATTTTTTCTTTGAATGTAGATGCTTGTTGGTTTAGTTAAGGTGGTGTTGGCTTAGTATTCGTTGTAATTGCTTGGTACTTATTTATGTTAATATGTTTTTCTTGCTGGGTCTTCTATCGATCTATAAACTTTATGCTTCATGTTGTGTCGTGTATATAGCAGAGTAGGCAGGGGAACCTGTTAAGACACTAAAGAAATGAAAATATGAAATATTTCATTTCCTCAAGTGGGAATCGAACCCACAACCTGTCGCGTTTACAGTCACTCGCTTGTGAACCTGCGCCACCACTGATCTCAATCTACTAATTCTATGCTCAAAAATAATATTAAGAAATGTCGCTATTTAAATAAAATTTAAGTGTGTATCTGTAATTTCAAAATAATCATTTTTTAAAGTGCTTATTGTTATTAACTTAATATTAAATCAACTCTATATTAAAACAAAACTATTTTAACTACTTTGTTTATCTTTCTGTTTTTTTTGTAATTATTTTAATGGGACTTTTACGGAAACATAGAGGTGGTTATGGAGCGGGATCGAAATTTACGCACGAAAAAGTGCCATTGTCGTATACGTACCTACTGCCTTCCTACATAGATATGAAATAAACTAAACATTTTTCTATTAAATAAGAAATGATTTACTAGCAATCAAATAAAGTTGAAAAAACTTAAATGACGATTTACTAAATATACAACAAAATTTATAGATAAACATAGAAAAATGATCAAGCAATTTTTTGCTATAAATATTCGTATAGTTAAAGCGGTAGAAACCAAGCTAGGGCCGCTCGTTTGCAAATAGCATTTAAATAGAACCATTTATTCTTTATATTTTTTAATAACAGCCAACACATGTAAAAGGAGGGTGAGTTTAGCGCTATTCATATTATCTTCTTACTGCTCCTCATCGGTAACTTAAGCTCATCTGTATTTCTTAAGCTCTCAGCGAGGGAGGCACGTTTCAGTTTCACAAATCTAATTTTTCTCCCCGGAGAATTCCTTTTTGAGAACTATTGGAATCCCGTTCGGCCGGTATTGCCAATTCCGCTGAATGTTCCTATCAGTTACAAACTTTGTTCCTCATCGTCGTGTATCGGAGAAGCTTGCGACGTCATAATACCAAATATTATATTATATTTTCATATATATTTTTTACTTTCTACGTTTTAGGTATGGGTATATTTAGAAACAATAGCATCTCTTATGCCTTTGAAAACATATTTTTTGTTTATTTATCCAACGTCTTAAGAATATTTTAATGAATTTAAAATAGTATTTATGTAGGTTTATTTTTGTCTCTTAAAACGGAAATTATTAGAGAAACTGTTTGAAGGTTTGCATTTTATAATGACTTCGTCTCAGAGCCAAAAAGAGCATAGCTGTCTACATTTTAATAAGTAGATGAGCACAAAGGTATGACTAGAATGTAACTCCCAAATGAGATAAAGATAATCATATAATAAGATAAGAAGAAGCCGTCGTAACGTGGAACATTATGTAACTGTAAACCCGATAGTTGTGGGTTCAATTCTCACTCAGAGGAATAAATTATTTAATACTTTAGAGAATTGGCTCAAGAGAATTGGGAAAGAATTGGTGAAATTGTCCACAGAATGTCTTAATACAAGATATGCGGTATACAGTGTGAATCTAAAAAATATAATAAGATTATCAGACATTGTAAACTTTGTTTTCTTTTATATTAATTTCATACTATCTCTATATTACAGTAAAAATATTTTGTCTGTACATATAGTAATTTTGACTGAAATGGATAGAGGGACACTTAAAAACAATACTTGAAAGCAAAATTATATATTTAATTTCTTGTCTGTCTGTCGGTCTGTCTGACGATATGTATGGTCTCATTTTTCTCTAAAAATACTTAACCAATTTAATTAAAAGTTTCACAAATAGCTTTGTTTTAACTCAACTTAGCAATTAAAGTCAGTTTCATCAAAATTGGTTCATTAAAAAAAGTTATCGTCATTTGAATGAACTCAAGGAATTAATTTGCCTGCGAATGCTATATAGCAATCGCACTGGTAAGATTCCTGGCTAGAGAATGACATTCGAAACGTCTTAGTTATATGACTGTTGATAAAAATATATATATTTGAAGCACTATTATACAATATTTTATACAATGCAGTAAACAAAATTGAATTGTTAGTGGATTCATAAATCATAACAGTTACGTTTAATTCGTTATTTATTCAACACAGAGATAAAGAACGATTTGATCTTCAAAGAAATATCAAGTAAATAC
>DVQM01001715.1:0-11426 GCA_018231645.1 Heliconius ricini | reverse complement strand
TGGCAGTACACGTCCCACGCCGCGTTCAGGTAGCGCTCCGACGACGTCTCCTGCAACGGACGCAGTGGAAATGCGATCTCCTCACTATTCTACTCTTCTGTTCTGCATATTTCTTTTATGTAGTCAGATAGGAATAAAGCATAAAACTAATAAAAGTAAATATAATATTAAAGATATTTCAATTTTTAAACATTTGTTGTTTCATTTCAATAATATTTTTTTTCTAAGTTCTTCAAGGGCTTATTTGACAGGTGCATATACATATTTACAATTATTATAAAATATACATATATAAGATATCTAAAAATTTGTCATAAAGAGTGAAATATGACATTAAAATAAATTCTTATTGGTCTCTTCGATAAAAGATTGGTGTAAAAAATTAGGATTGAAAACAAACCTTATAAAGTTCACACCATCTTTGCGCTTCTTGTAAATCTCGCCCGTACATTTGTAGAAACGAAACCTCCTTCAAAGTTTCCGGTGGACGATCCAACATAGCATGCATTTTATCTAACGTTCTGAACATTCCTCTGTAGTCTTTTTCACTGTAATATAATCTGAAATAAAAAAAAAATATGAAAAACACCTTGTCACTATTTAGAAAATTTCGGTAATTAGGAGATATAGAAAAAAAGGCATTACCTAGAAGCATCATCGAGAGCCGTATACACTTGATCATGCCACAACATCGCTACTTTGATTAATTCTTCAGATATAATAGCGGCTTCATTTACCAATCTTTGCGAATGTGAACTCATAGTTTTCAATATATAATTTGCCGCTGCCTTCCTCGTCACGAAAGAAGATTTTGTTGCTACAGTCAATGGGTATACTAGAGCCTGTGGATGTAACTTTCCAATATCTATTAGCAGAATGTGCACAAGCTTTGCGACTAAGCTTCTTGGTGAATCTATTCTAGCTATTAGCTGTGGTATCACTTGCAGCCATATCTTTACATCAATTTGTCTGATCCCTTCAAATAAAGCATCGTAAATGGCCGGATGATGTCCGTGATCGAACCACAGCGTGAGAAGTCTTAGAGTGTCTTGAAGAGAACTACCATTTGACAGACTTATAGATTTAAAGAAACCTTCAATAGCAGGTATAGTGTAGGTGTTAATAAATTCCGCTCTTGATATCTTTTTCTCGCCAGAACCTCCGGCCGTGCTGCTTTCGGATATATTGTCTTGTTGCTTATAGAATAAAACAGTTTCGAAATTCATGCACGCCCACGCGTGGCACGCTTTGTACCAGTCTGGGGCATAAAAAGTGGCCGAGGTGTAATTTCTCAAAATTTCGGGGATTGATAATTCATTTATTTCTTGTAGCGATTCGCACCATGATCCAAGCTTAAGATGGCAGCGAGCGAGCAGCCTGCACTGGTCTTCATTTTCCGGTTCAGAGTTGTCGACGAGTCTTTGTAAGACATCGTAGGCGTAGCGTTTATTTCCAGCGTACCACAAAATTTTACTATAAGCTAATACAATTCTTGGATCTTGAACACGTAACAGTACATCTGGATTTGTGGCTGGATCGCAACCTAATATTGACAATACTATTTTGTGGGCCTGATTAACAGCACCTGTCTTTCTGCACAATGATGCAAACTTTAGCCATGTTTGGAAGTCTTCTCGAGGAGTCAAAACAAGACTGCGTATTTGAAGCATTTTTCGCCAATCTTCAACTAAACGTTGACCGCCTTGAAGCCTGTTCCACCATGTCCTATGAATAATGCCTCGTCTTTCTTCGACTAGTTTGTAAGTCACTACCTCTTCTAGTTCAGTCAGTAACTGAGCATTTACTAAAGCACCATATGCTCTCTGATAGTTTTCTCCTACTACAGCAGATAAGTCCGCATCTAACAAATTTCTTGCAGTATCTACAAAATGTCTTGACTCAGACCACTGCCCATCATGGATGGACAATATTGCTCTGTAAAAAGCACCTTCTTGTGTGTCTTCAGGCATACAATCCACATATTTCTTCATAGAGTCCCACTCTTGTAGACCCCATGACGCAGCTGCAGCTATTTTCGCAGATTTCTTTTTAATATCATCTGCCATTGAATCCCATTGTTCTGTTGTTATAGTGTATAGTTTCCTCCATTCCCCCATTGCCTCTAAGCAACGCATCATTCCCATTTTCGAATCAAAATCTTGTGGATCCACCTCCAACTTCTTACTGTAAAGGTCCAATGCCTGATCCCAATTATGTAATTTCTCATACCAACGAACGTGGACATTTAGTGAACAATCGCCACTCTTTTTCTGCATGATTACTTTTTCTAGTAAGCCATTGGCTGATTCTTTTTGCTGTAACTTATTATTTATATGAATTAAAGCCTCGACGACCTGCGTCGAAGGATTTCTTTTATACTCTTCTTCCTGTACAAAAAAAAATTAAAAAGAATATATTATTTTAAAGATTAATTCATAATATAATTTTAATAAAAATATTAAATCAATAAAAATTTATGTTGTAATTTACCTTGTAATAAAGAGCTTTAGCATACGCTCTAGAAGTAATAGCTGTATCACCGAGAAGTTTAATAGATATAGGTAAGGCACCCTTTTCACAATGCTCTAAAAATTCAGCCAGATTTAAAACAGCTAAGGCCACTTCAGGCACGTCAGGCACTGCGAGTGCCTTTTCTAAGGCAACCACTAATTCAGCCCGAGGATGGTCGCCAAGTTCAGTCCAACATGACATGAATGCAGCGTTGAATAAATCACTGGCTAATTGCGGGTAGTTTTGTGCTAAACTGGAGCATGCCCTGTTGTACATATTCTCTTTATTAAAATAGATAGATAGATAGATAGATATATGTGTGTATATCTATCTATCTATCTATCTATCTATCTATTTTAATCTAACCTATATATCTATACTAAACTTAACACTATATAACAAAAAGATTCTAAAATATTAGGCGGGTGCCGCCTAATATTTTAGAATCTTTTTGTTATATATTCGTTATCCCACATATAGGAGAAATAAGCAGGTAAAATTCTTCGTTTTCACTTTGAGAAATTATCACTATAGTCTTATTTTGCCTCAACACTACTCTAGTGGGGATCGAACCAACAACCAGTCGTGTTTACAGTCACACTATATGCACGTGCGTCGTCACAATTGGCCTCAGAGATGTTACTTTCTATTCAATTATATCTCTTATAACTGCTTGCTTAAATTTACCACTATATTTATTATTCAATTAGGAACTCTTATTACTAAGCTGAAATTTATAAAATTAAATACCTATAATTCTCAATGAAAAATGAAATATGTATTTTTTTATAAATAAGAAATGCAAAAAAAGTTATGCCTAGTGATTTTAATTTTAAAAAATGTCTCCATGCTAGATACTTATGTTTTACAACTAATTGACTTACCGTATAGCCGGGCTATTAGACTCGGTAAGGAACCCGACACTGAGTTGACGCAACCACTCTAACCAGTCCTCTTTTGATATCAAGTTGTTAACCAACCAACATTTCCGTAGTTTATCAACATTTAGGGATAGCTTTTGAATTGGCTGCAGATCACCGCTAGTAACAACCTGTTCAACCAAATTATTTTTAATAATTCATCAAAAGTAGGCAATACAAAACGTTCATATGTTTACATTTGTAGAGTTATTTAAAAACACGATCTTTTCATAAATATGTATTATACTGTTACTGCATATAATCTTTTTTTATGATGAACTTGAACCAATATTTATATGTCAAACTAAGGCTAATTTATTATTTTATATATTCAATAACAGTATGATATTTATTCATCAACATGAAGTGCAATTAATATACGAGTATAAAAAAAATATTAAATATTTTTTTGATAGAAACTTACATCAGTTTTTTGATTTCGCAGCCGCAATCTTGTTTCATCTAAATAATCATCATCTGAAGCTAAAGTTGAGATAACTTGTAAACGAGTCACCAAAACTATATAATTCGGACATTGAATTTTATATTTAGACAATATCCTATCTATGGAAGGTATGTAATCTATATACTCGCGACCCAATTGAACAATCAGAGCACACAGTGTATCCATAGCTGTTTGCCTCAAAGCAGGACTATTTTCCAAAACCTTAGCCAAGGCCTGTATCAGCATCGCGGAATACGGTTTAAAATACAAATACATAGACAAGTGCTCAATTGTCTTCATTGCTAATATCGATATCGACGTCGGTATATTCCTACCATCAAAAAGTCCCGTTATCGCTGGTACTACAGATAGTAAAACATCGTCTAAATTATTCTCGAATTTTTGTATAGTTAGCAATAGTTTTTGTGTTAGAATTCTATCCTTGCTGTTATCACATTTGAGAACCCTCAATATATTTGGTAATATCTTTCTTAGATATATTTTGAATTCTGTACCAATGGCCACTGTTATGTGTTCGACGAGTAGTATAAGCGTGTGCTGTATCTGACTGTCAGGAGTCCAATATTCCCTTATCAAATCAAATATATCTTCTAAATATGCCCGAATATGTATTTTTACAACAGAAATTATAAGAGCTAATTGAGTAAAGAGAAACTCTCTAAAATTTTGGTTGTCAGTGTTACGAATCACATACAAGAGACTGGGTGTAACACGTGATATGTACGGCACGCATTTAATGCCTAATGTTTGAAATATGTAGGTGACTGAATGAACAACACTAATGTGGTGCTGAGACAGCAATGGGTCTCTCAAGATACGCATTAAAGATGTAACGGCTATCGCTGGATAAAACTCGTCGAGAACCAACGGCGACATACTCACGAGCATTTCACTTACACTTGTGTCAATATTATCGTGACTGTCCGTGACCGGTATCAGTGTAGACACTGTTTGAAAATCTATGTGCCCCTGATTAATTCTATGCTTGTATGGATCTAGTGCACCCAGCAAACCCAATACACGAATCGCTTCACGTCTATCTCTTGAATTATGCTCAGTTTTTATTAAATTAAGTAACATATCCATGAGATTAGGGTACTCCATGTATGGCGTAACAACGTATCCAATTGAGCTTATCACTTGTCCAAAAGACCATAGAGCTATACTCCTTTTCTCGAGTTGGTTAGGATCTGACAATATATCGAGTTGTATAGATAATAGTTCTGGCAACCATTGGATCAATGCATTGCCTCCACTGTTGACTTCTGCTAGATCTCCTATAGCCTTCAATATTATACAAATCATGACAGAATTGCTGTCACTCTCCTTCAATTTAGGTACAAGCACTTTCAGTATAGTGTCCACAAACTGGCGGGTTAACCTTGGTGCATGACATATTAGGTTGTTGATCATACGTAGAGACTGCTCTTTATTACGTGTTGATTCCGAATATTGGAGCTCCATCAGAATTTGCACAAACAGTTGTCGCAAAGCGGGTGTTGTGTAACTTGGATTTACATTGCTCAGTCGTCCAGCCACGCACAGTGCTAATTCACTTACCTCACTATTTGAATCATTGATGGCAACAAATAGACAACTAAGATGTTCTTCCACAGCCAAATACTTGTCAAATACAGGGTTCGTAAATATTTCCAGTACACGATACCGAACCTCGTGATCAAAGTCAGAACGGCCAATTGATAGTAGCTTTCCCAGAGACTCGTCTATTAACGCATTCAAAGTTCTCGAGTTTGAGTATGCACATCTTTCAATAGCTTTTATGAGTAATTTTGCAATAGTTTTTATTGTTTCTAGTCGAATATCCTGTTGTTCACTTTGTAAATAATAGTCTGTGCATCTTCGTATGAAAGACATAAGAGTGTTATTCCACTCAAAATCAAATGTCCCTAGAGTGTGTAATGCTAGAACCAGTTTAACAGCATCATGTGGCTCAACTAATAGAGCTGAGGATAACATTACAACTGGAGAATCTGAACTATTGGACATGTAAGGTTTCTTCCGTAATATCAATGACAAAATATTTAGCAATCTGTCTGTTATTTCCTTTTTCAAAGATGGTACATTATGACTGAGCTCCTTAAAGCAAGTTGTCAATTGTGGGCTCAAACCCGTTGCACACATTGGATCTAAAAGTTCTTTTATTTCATTTGCTACACATTCTTTCATAGCTATTCCTAGTAATGTAACACAGGTGAATAATGGAGTTTCATTACCATTTTTCTTTTTTGGGACATCTTTTAATGGAAGTGTCACTTTAATTATTTCTATAATTCTTGGCAGATATTGTCGAATATCATCTTCAACTGCAATACAAATCAAGCCCAATGTAGTAAAAGCCATTGCTTTTTCTTTTTCCCTGCCTCTAAGAAATGTGATAAGATGATTTATTGTTGATTTAAGATGTTTTTTTGTAAATGCCTCCTTGTTAAATGCTGCTAATCTTGGTATTATTAGCAGTAGCATTTGATGCACACTATTAGATCTTGATATTTGTTGAGCCATAACTTCTGCAAATTTAATATTTTAAATATGAATTACTGTCATGTAAACCCTTGTTATAAAAGATGTAAATTAAAATATAATATAAAAGTTGCCAAAAATTGAAAGGTACTGGTGGACATTGACAATGAGATAGTTTTAAACATTGGAAATTAAGGGGAACTTACCTACAGATATTTTTTCATATTTTTCAGCCATCAGTTTTTTACATATAGAAGACTCAGTTATATTAACAGACTGAATTTTATCATCTGAGTAGCTATGGTATCCAGATAAATGACCAATGGGATTAAAATTGGCCATTTCATCTAATATTTCCTGCTCAGAGTCCAGTTTTTGCATAAGCTTTGTGTACTTTTTTTCCCAACTTGCATTAGAACACCTAAGAAGTTCATTTAAAATCAAGAGTGCTCCATGAACATGATCATCCCTGCTTAATATTCTTTCTCTTGCCATATGGTCAGCAAATGCTGCTATAGCTTCCTCATAACATTGTATATACCAATGAGCTTTATTACTTTGTTCTGGAATTTCTCTTTTTGATGTAACAACAAAAGCTGCTCTTATAGCTTTAGCTGCTGCTTCTCTTATTTGCTCTTTAGGATCACGCAAAGCAAGCATTATATAGTTAAAGAATCCATTAATATGCTGAAAGAAATATGTAGGCATAGCTATTGCTAGTTCTCTTAAAATAAAACAAGCCGATAAACGTTTGGATTCATTTCTTTCTTCAGCTAACCATTCAAATGCTCTTTTTATTTCTGATTCAATAAATTCTGCCCTCTTAATGCCTAATGATACTGCTATCCTACCCATAGTTTTTGCAGCTAATTCCAGAATATTTATATCATTTGAAGGAAATATATTTCTTATATATTGAGCATATCGAATTACTCTCGCCTTATTAGCATCAGAATCTCCACTTACTAAGCATACTGAAAATACCAATATAGAAAACTAAATAAGTACTAGAAAAAAAATATTTACACAACACATAGGAAATATACAAAAAATACATACCAATAATCAAAATTCCTGCTTTCTTGTCATTATTGTCATAACTCGATGTAAGGAGATGAATTTGTTGATTAATTTCATCGAGTACCTGTGTAGCAGCTTCCTGTGTCATTTCTCGTAGATCTGTTTTTACAAAATGCAGAAGTTCTCGTATCGACTTATGTCTAGTCTCAGTATGCCGAGATTTTAGACCCGAAATTAATTCTAATACTGTATTGTTCGTCATCTTTATTTGTTGATATTACCGAACAATACTAATTAAAATATATTTAATACCACATATGACTTTAGGAAAATTTCTTGATGCACTACATATTTACAATATTATGAGTGTTTTTCCACAAGAATTATTATAATAATTTATAGGAACTGCATAACACACAAATCCATTTATGATTTAAGCAAATAAAAAACATAAACAAATTGAAAACATGCGGCCATCGATTTATTTTTAATTTTTATTGCCACAAAGTCTGTGGCACAGAGTGAAGACCATAGATAATTAGTCAAACATATTATAACATACTGGTACTACGGTACGGTATCGTATCATACCATATTGTTGAGGAAAGTAAGGTAAGGTATTGTAAAAAAACAAACATATGGTTAAAATTTTAAAAGAAATAGATTTAAAATGCAATACATAAAATATATAACTTTGCGTTGCAAGTTTAGGCACAAATATAATAATATTGTTACTAGATTAACGTTTATTTCTCTCAGTCTTAGATGGTTTATATATTAGCAAAATAAACATTTAAAGTAAATAAATTGCTATGTAATTTTAAACAAATCTGTGAATTAAAAAAATATATTATAAGTAATTTTATTATAGTTACATATTATGAAAAAAATATTTTGTATATATAAAGATAAATTGTTTGTGAGCAACATTAAAAAAAATATAATTTTATTCACCTATACAGAGTATCAATAAATTATTTTGTTTAGGTTGCATGAGGATGACGCGTGTATTTTCAATACTTTCTCGTCATCTATTCAAAAGTACAAACGTCAAATAGCCAATCGTCTCAGCTGAGCTAGAGGTGACTGACTGCTTGACGTTGTGTTGCTTGCTCCGTTGTTCTGTCTGATTCAACTTCTAAAAAGCTATTTAATTATAATTAATATTAGACGTTGTTTATAATATTATACATAAAATACATTATCTGCGATGAGTGAACTCAGTCCAGAAGAGGTGAGTTTTATTTTGTAAACGGCCCTTGGCATAATGCGTATGGTCAATCTAATTTCGTAACAAAACAAAGCGTTCGTATCGTAGTGAAAAGTGTTGATGTGAGTGTAAACTTTACACGTGCTACGTTTGCAACAATTAATATTAATTTCGTTGTAGATACGAAGACGAAGATTGGCGCGTCTAGCGGCATTGGGAGGGACTGGTTCATCTCCTGTTCCCACAAGTCCTCCTGTAACACCAAGTGTTTCAATACCATCTGACATATTAAGCCCTGTCCCGCCATCTCGTTTATCTCCTACACCAGCACAAACTCCTAGGAGCTCTATTGAAAACTCAGGCACTACAAATGAAGATCAAAGTTATTCAGAAAATAAAAATGAAGTATCAGATCAAGCCAAAATTCCAGCAGATGGTTTAATTGTCACAGATAAAACAGATAATAATTTAATAGATGAGATGCCCGACACAAAAATGACAGATTTATCTCAAACAAGACAATATAATAGCTTTGATTCAATGGGTGATGAGGCATTATTAAGCTGTGGCTCAGTGAGGGTTCCACCACACTCAACAGTCAGTGGATCAGAAGGTGCATCTATCCGGGAAGACAGTACATCTCGGTCTATATCTCCACCACAATTTGCAGAACCTCCACCAGTAAGAGCTAGAACAAGTAATGCTTCACCAAGTTGTTCAAGGCGCTCATTATCTATGGAAGTTGATGATGTATCAGAAAGAAATTCACAATCTGAGGCAATACAAGAGGCTATGGAGGTGTGTATGATATTATATTATTTAATATTCTCAAAATTTTATGATAAATTAATAGTTATTAAACTTATAATTTATACAATTACTAACCCATATTTTGTAGTTTTGAATTTCATTTTTTTATTTACTTCTTTCATATATATTTATTTAGCTTCACAATTAACCTCACATAAGCGTTGGAGGCAGACAGAATCTTTCCACTTCCTGCCTAAATTTGAGAATGCTGTCTTAATTAGAGAGAGTTGTCAATCTCAACACTGCACTTTGTCTTACTTATACCAAAGAAAAAACAGTAATTCATTCCCCTTATTGGAATTGAACTTATATTTACTATCTCAGATGCTATTCCAATGTGCCACAATGGCCTTAAGTTGTTTATAAGCTGTTTGTTATCACAACAATCTTAACATTTTTTACAATATAGAGGAATAATCTTCTATATTCAATGTTTATATTATAATCAATTTTAATATATAAAAAAATTGCTATAATACAAAACAAATTAAATACTGTACAAGTGTATTTCATTCAAAAGACATTTATTTTTAATGTGAATATGCATATAGTACGTATCAAAACTGAATTTTCATAATTTTCTTGTTTATAATGCATCTCTCAGTGATATAATATTTACATTTCCTTGCACTGATAAGAAGACAAAACACAGCATTGACATCCACCACTCAAATGTGACTATAGAAAATATAGTAATTATACCTGTGTGTACTTTACTATAATAAGCTCAAATTTTATTATTAATTTGCCAATTAAATATATATTTATTTTAATAATTATATTTTTAGGTTGAGGATAGTGACCCAACACAATCCCCAGCACGTAAAATTCAAAGATCACGGACAGTCAGTTGTACAGAACTAACAGAAGAACAACTCCGGAATATTGTTGCTAAAATACTTCAAGTGTCTTGGTCAGACGACAGTGCAGGTAACATGAAGTGTATATTCCAATACCATGCATACAGTAAGAATGAAAGGATTTTTTATTTTCATTAAGAATTTTTTTCATTTTTTATTTTCATTCAGGATTTTTATGCTGTTGTAACAAAAAAATTAGTATAGAATTTCACTACACAGCCTGTAATGTCTTAATGTGGGTGGAGAGTAAAGAAAAAGTCTCTTGACAATGGGCTATTTCTGCCTTCCCTGCTATATGCAGGTTAAATATAGTTTTATACTGTATCCCATACATAGCAATGGTGGTATGCATCACCACACTTTGTTTTGCTACCACAGCAAGATCATGAAAATAATTATATATACTGAATTAACAAAAAGCAGAAAAAAAAACTAATAATAAAAATAAATAGAAAATATATATTTTTTAAACAGGTGGGATTTTTGCACCATCAGTAGCTGCATCATTACTTGACAATCCAAAGCTAAATTTAGAAGAACTAGCTTCCGAAGCTCTAATGGATGTCATCACACAAATTATTGATGGTTTAGATCCTCTAAATCAAAAATTAATAGCAATTACCGAGACAACAAAGAGACTTAGTGAAGATTGTGGGGACGATGTTCTAACATCAGGACACCTTGGTTCTGACACAGATACAGATAAAGCTGACTGTCCCACACCATCACTGCCAATACCAAAAAATATACCGACACAAGCCTTGGCTGTTAGTTATATATTAAAATTTTATTCCAACATAAACATTTATGAGAGGGAACATCCAAAGAAAAGTTCAGAGCCACCTTTGAGTGATTTACTGCAAAGTTTAAGAACTTTACTTGTTAATAACTTGGTGTTAGTGATAAGAGGTAGATTTGAATTGGAAAAAAGCAGAAAATCGCCATTGCTGCCATATATATTGATTGGCAACACACCTATAGGACTCATACCAGAAGTGGTACTAGCTACGTATTTAGATCAAGAGGCATTTGACGAGGTAATTGTTTTTACTATATTTTTTTGTTATAGATAACTTTTATCTTTATTTTATTCTTTGAAAGAGATGAAGAAAGGACGGAATGCAAGATCAGTGTAAATGGTAAGATAT
>DVQM01001714.1:0-11429 GCA_018231645.1 Heliconius ricini | reverse complement strand
GCACTTCTCTATGGCCAGCTGGCGCCGCGCGCGCGCCGCCGCCCGCACCGCGCCCCAAGATGATACACACCGAAGAACCGAGGCCGAGGACTAAACAGGTAACATCAAACATTTACGTCAATCATTAGCAGTTCGTAAATATGTTGATGGTGGATTTGATCTCCATTAGGATTTCATTCTTTTATGTTAGAAATAAATAGCTTGATTGTGACTTGTATCATGTTTACACACAACGTAATGTTTAATTTTTTCGAGTTGTAAATAGCTATTTTTTTTAAGTATTTCACCTATACTTAAAACCATATATAGTGTAACCTAAGACTGCACGTAAGAGTTAATACAAAATATATCTTTATATTACGAATACATATATTTAAAACCTATTTATAACGGACATTCAATCTCTCATTCAAGCTCTCCTTTTGTGGGAGCAGGACATAATGGTAAAATATTTCAAACTCATACCTAAAGAATATAATCAAGATACCTCAACAGGCTAGATGTAAGATTTTTTTCATTTCACTATGTGTATCCATACCTATATTCCGTGTGACGCAGTTACACCGACACCAATAACGTAAACACATACTTCTAAAGGTACTACTACTCATTTCACGATGTTTATTCATATTGTATTTAGTGTGGCGCAGATAAATCACCTACCGAAAATACTTTTTAGCATTGCCGACCTGCCGCTTTACATTCAAAAACCATACAACATTGAATTGCGCAAAATAGAACGAAGACGGAATTTTCTCGTTCTATTTTACGCAATCCAACATCATCGCCATTACCTACGACTCGATTTCGAGAATGAGGCGTGCGGCGTTGTCAGAATAGATAAATTGAGTTTGCGCTGTATAATTATCTCTACGTCATTCACTTAATATTATTTAATAACTGTTACCATTATTCTACTTTATATATATATGTTTTGTTTTTTTTTTAATATTTTATTTATAAACTAAACTAGCTTCACGCTTTATCAGTAGCGGGATAGTAGTCAGAGAGAACGAAGAGCTAAACCTTTAAAATGTGACGTCCGTCGTGGCGCAGGAGTATAAAATGAGTGACTGTAAAATCGACCGGTTGTGGGTTTGATACCCACTCGAGGAAATCAAGTATTTTCTAAAAAAATCTATTTTCATTCCTTTTAGATTTCGACGGAAAGTGGGAAACAGAGTGTCTTAACACTAGGTTCCCTCTGCCTACCCTGCTATATGCGAGATACCGCCTGAAGCTGATTTATTTTATTGATTTTACCTTTAAAAATGTTTTAGGTACGAAGTCGAAGACCTCCGAGGCGGCCGGCAGACGATCTCCGAGCTATCGGCCCCCGCTCGCCCACGCCCGCGCAGCAGACTCCACCTACAAGTTTCTCACCCTCGCCGCCCTCACCCACTCCCCCCTCCCCCACCGGCCAGGACGAGGGGCCGTTTAGGTGCGCCATGTGCTCGCAGGAGTTCCCCCAGCTGGACGCGCTACTTCTCCACGTACCAGTGCATATATGACGATATGGAACTAGGAGCTCGAAACAAAATCGTGCTTAAAACCAACGACTCGTTATGTACCCAGTGTCGATTATCCGAAAGTCCTTTAACGGGACGTCCGACTGCCGAGCCCGCTCAAGTCACTCGTCCTTATCGCTTTGAAATGGTATCACACCCACCCTATGTTACTTTTACCGCGAAAAAGTAAAAATCTTATATGCGCTCATAAGTTATCAAAGGAATAAAAACAGGCCAATTGACATAAATTTCAAGCAACTTGTAATATGTTTTGTTACAAGACTACATTTGCGCTTAATTCCTATTTGTTAGTAAAGATATAAATTTTCACTTCTTTGTTAAAGGAAAAATAACTAAATCAATACAGTTTTTTTTTCGAACATCAATCCGACAATTAGTTCGGATAATCGACACTCTTCTGTATTCTATGTTGTATTATGTACATATAAAATATTATATCGTCGTCGAACTAATTGCTTAGTAGATGCCGCGATGCTCTTCATTTGAACATATAGGAATACTTAAAACGCATAACAATGTTATCACAACCCTAAAACTATTTGTATATTGTCGTTTTTTATTAAATTAGTGCTACATTGGTGTAATAATTTGGAACTCATGCAATGGGATGTTGTATCGTGGCTTATAAGACTGACCCGCCTAGTGATATAATATGGATCCCGGATGGTACTCGTAGTGAATGTTTAGTCGTTATCACTATATTCATTTGCACTATAACATATTTATTATAAAATATCGAATTCTTGCTAAAATCAAAGTTATGTAGCATCACTATACTTCTGTTAATAGCTGGCCTTCTTGTCATTGTCGAACACATCATGTGTACACCATTTGTATATATTCATGTCTTTTAATGTTTTTCAACTGGAATCTCCCTAATATGGGCGGCCCCGTACATCATTCCTAATAGCGTTATTTAAACTACCGTGGGCCTTGCAGCCAAAGATTTAGTATGTATTTATTGTTCACGCTTTTTCTATCCGTACATTAATATGAATCTATATGAATGATAAATCAATGCAATTATTTTTATATATTATATACTAGGACTGTAAAATATCCCCTTTACTTTTAAAATAAAATAGATTTGACTTATGGTAAGACTAATTATATTCAATTTCATCATGTATTTCTTTTATGGTGATTGTACTTGAAAAGTTTATATGCTTATTGTTCAGACTGTATAGTATGTAATTATTTAAGACAGGTGTCAATTGCCTTAGTTAATACTGTACATAGTTGTATTATAATATTAATAAAATATATATATTTTTTTTTTTGAAATTTACTTTTATTGAAAAACACGATCCTATTAATATTCTAGCAATACATATATTAAATTTTAACCTCATATTAATCATTAACCTCATTTATGTTCTGTACATTTTAACTGTTATCAAACACCAGTTTATGTTATTGCTTGGATCCAAATCAGAGAATACAAATTTTGATAAATATTTTTTTATCTTAAGAGCATATTGAAAAAGTATATAAAAATTACTAATATAAATACAAAAACGGTATAAATAATCGAATGTAAAACTGAACTCATTTCACCGTTAATCGGTTAGCTTATAATGTTGGCGATTAATAAATTTTTATCTTATATTTTACGGAAAATTGTGAGAATTAAAACTTTTTTATTGCCTTAACTCATCATTGAAGTCTTAACTTATTCTTCAATATAAATCATTTTTGTTTTAAAAATCTGATATATTGTAAAAAAAAGACTAATATCTCTATTGATCTCATGCTACGGTGAGTTATTCTTGCAAAAAAATAACGACATATAAAATTACTATAAATACAATTAATTTATATCTTTTAATAAATTAAAATCAAATAAATCAGGTTCACGCTGTATCCCGCACATAGTAGGGTAGGCAGAGGGAACATAGGCATTTAGATGTTTTCATAAATTTTATATATTATCGTAACAATTTAATGATCCGCCAATAATCAACGTCATAGACCCCTGGGTATACGTATTGTGTCCTTTGGACATATGTTTGGGCATGCGTGTTCTTTTACCCTTTGGATATATTTATTCTGTGGTCATAGATGTCATTTGTCAATGACATTTGTGACATTTACTTGCAGCTGACTGCTGATGTGTTTATTTCTCCATCACGCAAGTTTTACATTGAATACAAAGTTTACAAAACGTTCATAACATATAACAAGAAATCAATTTAATAATTACTAATATAATAAAATCGTGAAGGAAGTTATTTTTGGGCATCCGAAGCAAATTTTATACTATCAATTTAATTACGTGTCAACACGGCGGGACGAGGTATTACCAACATGAGACGAGCTCGAGAAGGCTATCAGTATCAGCCCATACCTAGGGCTCCTACGGATGATGTTTTAGAACATGAAAATGAACGTATGGCTGAGGAGCTAAGTGGAAAAATTAGCACTTTAAAACATATGTCGATAGAAATTGGAAATGAAGTTCGTCTCCAAGATCAAATATTAAGAGGATTAGACGATGACGTTGACAGGAGTTCAGGATTTCTTGGGAAAACAATGGGAAGAGTTCTTAAATTAGGCAAAGGAAACCACAACTATTACATTTTTTACCTATTCTTGTTTTCGATATTTGTGTTCTTCCTGCTGTATATTGTATTGAAGTTTAGATAAAAATTTCTAACTTTTTGTTACATCGGTTTATTAAGTTGATATGTTAACAATTGGTTAAATGTATTATTTAAAAAAGATGTAATTATTTGTGTAATTGAAAAGAAAACAATGCATTACTTCGACAACTTTATTTTAACAAATTTTAGCCATTATTCATCATCATCAGTTCATTTCATTTAATTATTTTATTTCCCTTGGACCCTCAAATAAACATATCATTTATTTATTTTTTTGCCTCATGCTTTATCCTACATATAGCAGTGAAGATTTTATGTTAGGTCCATAACATGAACATAAAAATATGAATTCATCAAGATCATCAATACTAATTAATTATATTTCAATATTACTATGATTGATCTATAATTAAGAAACTTAGTCTTATAATTAAAATATCAATCCTTATTTATAATCCTTGACAAATATTTAACAATAAATTTATATTCATACTTATTTCTTTTCTCAATAAGATTTTTTACCATATATTTCTTCTAACAAAGTACATTTATCTTCACCTAATATTGCTTTTGGTGCAGAAATATATAAACTGCAAGTTGATTTTAAAATTTTAGAGCAACTTTTAACTGTATCAATTAAAAAAGCAATAATTGCACAGGCATTTGAAACTTTTTCTCTGTTGCAATAATCAGTTAGACTGTCGAGAATTATTGTAGACGGAATATGTTGCCAATTTGGTAGAGTTACAAGACTTTCTAAGAGTGATTTAAGTGAAGGTGCATAAATAAAAGTAATCATTTTGATATATTGCCTGTCAATCTGATTAACATCTTGAGACAACTGTGGCAATTCATTCAACTCTTCTGGTAGTATATACAAAACTCTCCCATTTTTTGCAGAAAATAAAGTTTTATTAAACAATATTTTGCGATTTTGTAAAATGTTCTCAAAATAAAATTCACACACAACTTTTGATTCTGCCATTTATGTACAAAATTTTCATTGGCTGATTCATAGTTCTTCACAGAAAAACATATTTTGGAAAGTCAAAATGTAACTAAGCTAATATGTAAGTTAAATGTTTTAAAATATTTAAAGGTTTGTCAATTTGTAAAAAAGTCATGAATCTGCATCCACTGAAATAACTTCTGTTTTATTATATTTTGCAATTATATATTTAAATTTTCATACACAAGAAAATCAAAAACTACCATATCGTGCTGACATATGATGACATTCGACCACAGAATACATACACAAAGGGTAAAAGGTTCACGATGTCTGCAACTGTAAGATGTTAATGTTGCTTTAAGTTTACTAAATCAAAATTTAAGTCTGATTGTCTAATTTAATATATAATTATTATTTTTCAAAATTTATTTCTAATATATTGACTATAAAAATATTTTCTCATAACAATTCGAGACAGAAATTATATAAAAAATATTTGCTGTATAGTGTAAAATTCTTGTTTTGATTATAGCGTAATGTAGACTTTTAGTTAATTATATATTTGGTTAAACATTGACGATTAAAGGATATGGTCAACGATGATACGTAATTATTAATTCTACGTGAACATACATTTACAAGTCAAATGACTTGACATTTATTAAGTCACATGTGTCAATAGATGGCGTTATACCAATAAGTGCAATTCCTGAATCGCGCTGGCAAGATTTTCTCGCTAAACATGACGTCGTAAAAGTTCCTATAGTAAAGCATACTTACCTGGCGTAGGGGACACCGTGATCAAGAAGGCGGTTCCCCCAGAGCGAGGCCCTTCCATTGCACTGCGGCTGGGTTGACCTCTGCGATTATCCCTAATGTGGATAACTCGGACGCGTAATTTTTGGTAGTGGGGACTGCGTACGCGCCGTCCCCCTTGTTTTAAATATCAATAGTCTAAAACTTAATTGAACTAACGTCAGTATTGAGTAGTTATATGGATATTATATAAAGTTAAGTTATTGAGGGCCCCTATTATTAATTTATCAAAAACAGATTCTAAAACATTGCTTTGAACATTCAATGAATATTTGTGCGTTGGCTCACACTTAATATGTGAAAAGCTTAACGGATTTAAAAATTCTCTATTGGATTTTGCCAAGCTTCACTTAGTTAACACCTTAAGTATTCGTTTTATATATTAAAACTCGCGCTTATATTTCTGAAAGTTTAGCAGGCCGGTTCGAGTAGGTAAAACATGAGACCTTTGTTTATTTATGTCAACAAAAGGAGGTGTTTATCATGACCGCTATAATTTGGCGAATAGATCGACAAAGAAAAAACACTTCTATTAATTGCAAAATTAACCCAGTGAGAGATAATGGCTACACGATTTATGGATTTCAGATTAATTGGTATATCACGACCCAGACGGATATCATATAATTTAACTGCTAATACAAGGATCAAATAAAACAAATAAGTAATATAATAAACTGTTTATTGTAAATTAATTTTAATAAAAATCACTCTTATAAAATAAGTCTTTAAATTATAAATTAGGCATAATAAAAAAAACCGTTAAACATGTTAAGTTCAGAATGCACTGTCTGTAAGAAATAATGATTATATACAATGATAAATGAGCACGTCTAATGTGTGGAGGATATTTACAATAATAGAAAAAACAATTATATTTCCGATGCCGTCGTAGCTCAGCCGCAAAGCTTCTGACTGTAAATGCGACAATTCTGGGTTTGATTCCCGTTCTTTTGCACTCTCTCCAGGATAGACAGAAGGAACTCACTTTCAAGACATTCTGTCTCTCACAACGGTCGCGTTTGCAATTGCTGACGCTGTGCCACGATAGCTCTAAAATAATTACATCGTTATAATAATTAGAGAAGTTTAAAATTTTTGTTATCTTACATTCAAATCATATAATTTAGGTACATTGAGAAGGAAAGGTACTGTAGTACCGTGGTAGTACAAGAAATCGATTAAAATTAGAGAAAAATCATTTTTGCGATTTAGTTTCTTATGAAATCAACATTATTCAATTATCTCTTGTAATAACGTATTTAGTAGATTTTTTATTATCTAAATGAAAACAAATTTAAATCAATATCTTATTTCCTCGAGCGGGGATCGAACCCACAACCAGTTACGTTTACAGTCGAACCCTTAAAAAAAACAATCCTCCACTATCACGATTTTAATTGCTATTTAAAATATTGCTATTTAAAATAAGTGCAAGTCAATTTATTTGTTACTAAACCAATTAATAACAAATAAATTCACACACATTTAATCGTATTATATCTGCAAGTTTGCTTCCTCCCCATAGTTTGACGGAGATTTTATACTATTTACTTTGTCATTAATATCGCCAGATAAAATAAAAAAAGTAGTAGTATAATTATTTAACAAAAAAATATACCATTTTGGTGAAATTTTGTTTATGTCATTGTTTATTTTTTATCTTACGTTTTCGCTATATTCGGCATGGAGCACAACGAATACATAGTTTCTGTGGAAAGACGGTAAACACTCCGTGTGTTTACCGATTTTCCACAGAAACTCCACTATAACCGCATACTGCGCTTACGGATACACTACCACTGTCTTGTTATCAATGAGAAGAAATGAAAATAATTAATTCCCACAAGTAGAACCTACGACCGCAGCGTTTACAGTCAGTATATTTAAAAATATTTAGTACATTTAGAATATATATAATGATATAATCACTTGCTTTCAGCTCAGGAGAAGGAGCATCGTCGTTGTTTCCCCTTGTGACGTCTCAATCTGAATTCTATGTTTATAGAATCTTAAATCTTAATATATTTATATTGTTTTTATAAAAGGCAATCTTACAGATAAGTGAATTTGTCTAATTCTAAGAAAATAATTACTATTTACAATCTTAAAATTATTTCTAGAATTATATAAGCTGTAATATTTAAAAGAAACATCAACGAAAAAATTTCTAAAAGCCTTGGCTTACTAACTTTAACTTATTCGATTTACAAAGATGTGTTCCTTTTAGATAACATATACGTAAGTATATAAAAGAAAATTTTCTTTTAAATTTGAATAAAAAATTTAGTCAATTATTTGAATCTTGGAATATCAATAAAACTGATCTCATCTGAGTCCATGCATACTTGAAAATACCTAGATAAAAAAATATTGTTAATTACATTAAAAATGAATATTACGTCCTTCCATGTAGTGTTTGTCGATTTATAATATAAATTAAATATATAACCACTTTAAAGCACTTGCAAAACATTCAGTTCTTTTAGGGCACAATCACATTCACTGGATCATTCTTGTGCTTTACTGGCCTCTGTGATTGATTCATATTGTTCTTTGTCAAGTTCCGTCATCGTGAAGCTGCCATCTGGTAACAGAAGCACTACGCGCCGAGTACCACCTAGACAGCATTACTTATTTAAATAAAATAATTGAGAATAAAACAATGAGAATTAAGTGAACTGAATGCCGCAACATCTTATCAGAACGAAGCAAATAAAATAATTAATTACCCTGAGTGGGCATTGAACTCATAACTATATTAGGTCAGAATTCATTATGATGGTTGCATTGGGAACAGCTTTACGCTGTATACTGCATACAGCATATGGTGGCAGAGGGAATATATATTTTTCCGCCGAATTCTGGAGGCATTGCCATGTGGAGTGGCGAAACTGATCGCCGCACTTTAGCTAAGAAATGAAAATATTAATTTAAACAAATATTTCATTTGCTCGAGTAGGGAATGAACCTACAATCAATCCGTTTACAGTCACTCACTACTTGCGCCCCTGCGCCACGACTGGCCTTAGTTGAAAGAAATTATTAATTAGGCGAATTATGTTTTATATTCTATTTTCTAAAACACATTAAAAAAAAATCACCAAATAGCCTATTGATAAGTAACCCTTAGTAGCCGTTACCTGGTGATGGTAAGTCAGCCTGCACCAGCTGGGCGATGACCTGCGTGGCGTCCTCTCCAGGCTCGCCCTCCACCTGCACGGCCACCTGCTGCAGGCCGCCCGCCTCGCCACCTGGCATCAGCTGCGCGAGCTGCGCCGGGTCTATTGTTAGCACGTCCTGCAATTGTTGTCAATATAAATAGTATTACTCTTCTAATGCCACCTTTTACATATACATACTATGTTTACAAGGACAAAATTCACTCTTAATTATTATATACAAAACGAAATAATATGAAAATGAAAAATATGCCATAGATTGTTATGGAACTAATTATTTTTAACTGACTCTGATTGATTTCTAGGAATAGGAGGTTATAAATTCGACAATTTTTTTTAGATTAGATGTTTGTTACCTCACAACTTTTAACTGGATTTTTACGCGTAATATATAATTAATAATTTTAACGCTTCTTTTTTTATTTGAAATAGTGTAATTACGTCATTGTTGCACTAAATGAGCGTTATATACCTGTCCGTCTTCTCTCGTGACGTACGTGACTCCCTCAGCCTCGCCCTCGACTGCGCCTTCCACGCCCTGAACAGTGCCGTCGACACCTTGCGTGGCAACTAGTAATGTCTGCAAAGAAAATTCAATACTGTCACAAGTCCGCGCTCTGGTAACAAGGCAAAGAGCCGTGTTGAGTTCCGCTACCCAACGCACAATGTTTCGAGATTTCGACGGAAAGTGGGAAAAGGGAGTGTCTTAACACTATGTTGCCTCTGCTTACTCTGCTGAAGATTAATGCTCAAAAAAAATCTAAACAGTAGGGGCAAACCATAGAATATATCATTCGAATATCATGTTTTATTAACTAGTCCCCTATCTTTATTGTGAGAACTCAAAAAAATACTGGTTGGAAGTCAAAAATCTAGTATGACAATTTATTGTGACGCATCGAGACAATTTCTAGTTGTAAACTTCATAGATTGTGGGTTTGATCCCCACTTGGGTCTCACCAAATGCCAATATTCCCCGGCAGTGCCATTGGCTAAAACGTAATGCCTAATTAAGTGTAGGTTTCTGTGCCTACTCTACTGCTGTATAAGGAATAAAGCATGAAAGAAACAACATTAATCACCTGTCCATCCTCTCTAGTGACGTACATGACACCCTCGCTCTCCCCCTCCACGGTGCCCTCGACGCCCTCCACTGCGCCTTCCACGCCCTCAGCTGCTACTAGCAGTGTTTGGCCAGCTTCGTTCTCACCTGCCACCTGGTTTAAATAAAAATATTACATTACTCATTTACAATCATTCTACATAGAATTATCAAATAGCAGACTAACGGCGACGAAATAAGTTCTGTTGAGAAAAGCGGACAAATAAGTAAACACAAAATTCCCTCAGGTCCCATCTGCCATGATAAACGCAAAATACAACAGTTCTTCTAAAAATAACTATAATTTATTAACATTGTCTTCGTTGTGGCGTAGTAAATAATATACTTACTTGGTAAAGCACACCATCCTCGCCCCGTATCATGATGGGCGGGTGCGCGGCGTGCAGCAAGCCGACCTCCTCCCCCTCGTCCACTCCCACGCCCTCCTCCAGGAGCTGTTTTACCGCACTCGCCTCCACTTTCACTTCCGTCTGTGAATAATGTTTTTTTTTATACTTACAGTTTAATAGTATCAGATTTATTTTGAAAAATGTGTAATAGTTGTATCCTCTAAGATTCTAATAAACGATTATATATTTACATTTTTTTTTCAATCGATAAGTACCATTAAAATTCAATATACTTAAAATGTATAATAAATATACTTTTAACAAAATATACTTAACAAAATACATTATTGGTATAGTAAAAAAAATATTTTGAATAACAAAACTTTACTTTTACTTTACTGACAATAGCATACATACACATTCAGGTAAAAAGCAAAAACATAAATTAAAGAACACCAAAAAAAAAATAGTATATCTAGTTATTGGACAAAAAATGTTCTTATTACAATTTCTTATAGTTAGAACTTACCCCATCTTCATCTGTAAGTACTGGTAGAGAGGGTTGTGCTCCATCTCCTTGCACTAGCATGCCTGTCGTACCCCCAGGGGAAATTTCAACCTGTCACACAAACAGATTATATAAAGATAAAGATAAGAATGACCATTTATTCTATATTACCTTCATATAGAAAATAGTTAATCCAAAATTATAGCGCGCATTTACAAGTTTTAACATTTGTTTTTCTTTATTAATTGTCATAAGCAATTTATTACTTATTTTATAAACTTATCCTCAGTTTAATTTTTAAATTAACAAAGTATTTATAATACGCGAACCTTCGCGTACCTTCATGAGCATAGCGGCGTGCGTGTTGTCGGGCGGCGGCGTGGCGGG
>DVQM01001713.1:0-11430 GCA_018231645.1 Heliconius ricini | reverse complement strand
TATATATATATATATATGTATGTATGTATGTATGTTTGTATATATGTTATTCTTACCTTTTTTAGGCTTAACAAAAAAAAACGAATGCCTATATAATAATGCGTATACGAAAAAAAACGGTCGCCCAACGAATAGTAATGCTTCATTTGTTTTATTTTCCAGTTAACTATCTACCATCTCCGTCAGAACTTTATCGTGCATCAGTTTCTTAGAATGTCGCATACTTACGCATTTAACGCACGCAAATTTCGTCAGAACGTATCAAAGGGGACGCTATCGATGTATTCGCGATCAACATATTAATATTCGATTCGATAGACTCCGATTCCTGACTTATAATTAAAATCGATATCAGATTCGATTGGAGGCAGATGCCGTCACGTCGTACGTCACAAGCGCCGCCCACTTTTGACGCCTACAATGCGTGTACGCAACTTTTACCGTTCAAAGCGATATAATATCGATACATCTTTAATTTTATTTTTTATCGAAATGGCAGCGATTTATAAGTAATAATACGTTATATTGTTTTATATTTATCTTTTAAAAGGTAAATTATGCTAATTTAATAAATATTTCATTTAAAAACATATTGCAGATTCAAATGTTTTACGGATATATTTATATCTTTTAAAATATTTTTATTGTTAAATTGATACTTTTGATTATAGTCGATGGAAATGTGTTGCGATATTGTTTTAAGATAATAAAAAATCCATTACTTAAGAGTAATTATTGTAATCTCATAGCCGACTGGTTATGCTATTAAAGTATCATACGAAAGTTGACAACGAAATGATGTTTCGCTATAACTCGGACTCAGTGGGTTAGCGTCTACACACAGACAAACAAAAAATGTCAACAATAACGAATCGTCATATTTGCCCGCTTTGGTAAGACAAAATGTGGCGTTGATTTCCGCCATTCCGCATCCTATGTCTCGAACTAAGTCGGAAACCCTACTTTGCTATAAAGCGTGATGATGAAAAATTTTAATAGTAGTTGTCACAATTATTAATAGTATTTTTAAAGGCATATATTTACTTTACTAGCATTTATTAACCTTTAGTACCGCCTATGTTTAATATTTAATCAAATTTTATAAGTAATAATGTAACCGCATGTGTTTTTTGCGTCTCGACGCGGTCGTATCGTATAGTTTTGCATAGATTTAAAAAGTGGATAGCAATGCAAATGGCCGTGTGCCGTGTTTACTTGCTTTCTGAGTTACGGCGCGGCTAGAGTCTGTTGGAGTTTTAGAGAATATATTACAAATATTAAGTATGACTATATTTTTAGAATTTTTACACTGTTTTAGTGTAGTAGATATATATGTTTCCAGTGCAATTATGATAGGTGTGAGGTCGATAATGACGCAGGAGCATAAGCGTGCGACTGTCAATGCAACAGGTTATGGAATCAATTCACACTCGAAGAATTGAAATATTTAATATTTTCGCTCTGTTAAAGACGCAAAGCGCGGCATTGAGTTCCACCACTCATCAATGTCCACCACTCATCAATTCAATGTCTACAGAATTCTGCGGAAAATGGGGAATGGAATAGTCTTAATAGGAACAGAGGTTCCCAGGTTCTCTCTGTCTAACCTGCGATGCGAAATACAGCTTGAAGTTAAAAAACATATAATATATGATGATAATTATAGTACGATTATTATTATCGACGGTATGTCTTCGGACTATACACATTAGTTTCATATAGTACATTTAACAGATTTTTTACAATTCACAGTTGCTTTTATAATTCTAATAGATATAATACCATGTATACCACATATTGATTGGATTTTTACTTCTGGTAGATAACATGACGAGACTATTATTTATTATATATCGCCCTTTATAAAATTATTAATGGTTTATTAAAGTATTTCGAGGCAGTCATAGCAGGCGCAGCGTCTCGCAGTAAACACGTTTATGGGTCCCAATCGCATTGTTTTTATTTCCCCGCTCTGGTAACGAGACAAGAGCAGCAGAGTGACTCTAAAATTTGACATAAGGCGGGTAACAGTGTCTTAACACTTGGTTCTCTCTACCTACCACATTATATACGGAATACAGTGTGAAGCTAAAAAAAAAGTAAATTATTTTACATAACGATCTTTCAAGTTCTAGTCCAACAGCTAAACGAAATATTTTCAAAAACACACACATGATTTATGAGTTGACTTAAAATGCTAATAATTAATACGTCCGCCATGCGAGTCCATTAGACGAAACTCTTTAATTTAACGTTATCTGATTTCACATGTGCCCGCGAAGGATTTTTGTTTTTTAATTACAAAGCAATAGTGGCACTACAGCGATGTGTGAACATTACGAGACGGTATATTTAATTAACATAAAAAAAATATAATTAATTGTAGTTCTTTAGTTGGTTTGTACCTACATGTAGATTCTTATTTTAACTTGAGCTTTAGTAATTTTAAGATGCTTTCTTTACTTTGCTTTTTATTTAACTAATTTAGTTAAGTGAAGAGCAAAGTAAATAGAGCACCTATCAATTTTTAAAGTGTTTATGTTCCCTCGTATTATTTATGCGCTATATTTGTTTTTTTTGTTAAACCCCTTTGTTTTATAAGAAAAATAATTAAATCAAAATGTTTGGAAAACTTGGTAAATTTGTATAAAAAACTGCGAACTCTTAACTCGTTAAGTATTTCTTACGTACTTTTATAAATAAAACAAATTTATACACAATATATACACTGAAAGAGTGAGTTGTAAAGTAGGGAACGGCCAAGGTTGACTTCTACACCACAATATCAATGATAGGGAAATAGTCACCAGACTATTCCCCTATTTCTATATCATGATTAATGGTTTAAATTTGTTTCTGATTTTCTGAGGTGGATACTAACCCACCTCAGAAATTTAACAAAAAAAATTTGCCCCGAAAAATTTAAAAACAACGTTTAGACGAACATACTTATTTAAAACTTAAGCCCAGCCTACCCTAGAAAATATATCTAATATAACTCCCTAATACTATAAACTATTTATTTAATTAAGTTTTCACGAATATCTCCCTTCTAAATCGGTAAAAAACACATATTCCATTTCCTCATCCATTCTTAACATTTTCCGTTGTAACAGTATGAATATTAACATGCAACATATCAATCATGGCAGATCTCTAGTGCGATACTCGTTAAAGGGTTGGTACTTGGTTTTACGAATGTGGGTTATACTTATTATTTATTTGCTACGTTTTGTAAATATCTTAAGGAGGTTCAATCTTGCAATTGATATTATATAGTAAAAATATTTTTTTTATATGTATTGGTCATTTGTGTCCAATGACTGAATGGACAACGCTTATAACCAAGCTAAGCATTTCAATATGAAATATAAAAATATTAAACATACATACTAATAATAATGAAGATAAAAGCTACCATAGATAAAACAAAATACTTAGGTAGGTTTGTGAGAATATTTTTTTTCTAATATTTAGGGTAATGGTTTCTAACTAATTTTTTACTTCATATAAATGCGACAGTTGTGATTTCAATTCTTACTCAAGTCAATGAAATATTTAATTTTTTTTCTCGCTCTGGTGAAAGCAAAGCATGGGGTTAAGTTACGCAACTCAATATTTGCATTTCGAAAATTGAGCGGATGATAAGAAAACAGAGTGTAACGCTGAAAAACATTAAATAATAAAATTTAATGTGAATTCATTTCCACAACGTCTAAGAAATATAATGGAAACAAACCTAGTAGGCATGATTAACGTGGATACGAGTATGCATATTTTATAAACCAAAATGGCAGTAGTGAATATAGCATGCAATTTAAAAACTAAGAAACGTAATTGCCTTAGTGCTACTTATTATGTATATTTCAGTAATTGATATAAATTTAATAATAGGTTCGCGTTATGGAAAAGCTATTTCTTATACCTCTATAGTATTTTGTCCTTGTATACAAATGAGTCTTGAAATATTAAAGAATGGGGACATTCTATAATTTGTTCCCCTTTCTGCACGCTCTTTCCTGTAAAGTACAGTGAGCAGAAGTAGTACAGTGCTTAGATCCTCCATGTCCCAATTTCGATCCAGTTTTTGAGTTAATGCATGTTGAAAGGCGGAATTCAACGCCGCGTTTTTTTTACTGGAACGGGAAAATGAAAACAATTGTTTCAATTCACCACTATTTTGTACTTATGTTTCGTTAAAATAAAAATGTAAAATGCTTCAATGTTTGTAGAAAAATCATATATTTTATACAATTAAATTATATTAACAGCTTTATATTATTTGCGTTGCATCTTTTAGAAAAGATAAATTTAAAGTATATTTTTTCTTCAAATGTGAATCAAACCCACAACCTTGGTCAATCGGGTAACTGCTTGATATAGTAGATTGCTCGATATTATAAAAACATCGCTTTCACGAAACTTCAATGAATTTACACCAATTTATTTAATCACCACCACGTAGTGAAAATAATATTTAAACGCACATTATACAAAACTTTGCTTATTAAGAATAAAAACTTAACATACATTTAACATTTTTATCTGATTAAAAAAGTTTACCGATTAAACGAAAATAAATGTTATAATGCGTTTTTTTTAATCTTTACGAATCTCAACATTACTTGACTTTTCTTTTGCATATTAATATTATAATTATAGCTTGATATTTGGGGGAAATAAGTAACAATATGAATAAAATTCAATTATAGATAAAGGCATGTTGAAACCCAAATATATTTATATTATTATACAACAATTTAAAATAATTTATTATATGAACATTTACCCGTATAGTAATATGCAGTAGCAGATATACTGAAATTTTTGATTTGACAGATATAAATCGATTTCTCGTACAGTTTTAACGAAATTAGGTTTTAACAATTATTCTAAAAGAAGGGACGACAAATATCACCACCCATATTATGAACATGAAATATATAGTACAAATAGCCAATTAAAATGTATGCTTAGCTATCAAACCTATTTAGTTCCACTCAGAAAGCTTGTCTCTAAATAACTTTCATATTACCGCCGTGGCTATCCAATGACATTGACACACTTGGTCAGATAATAATCGATTTAAAAGCAACAACATCGATTTTTTACTTACGAGTATGCTATTACGATCGACGCAGTTACATCTCGAGATAAAATCGGAATTATGGGACATCGATATGATGACACGATACATCGACATCAACTGTCAACTGTCGGACGTCGTCATATTTAATGCGTTTGTTCAAAGAACCAGTTCAAGAAATCGACATATGTATTATATATAGTGTATTTAATATATATGTTAGCTGCTAAGTGAATAAGCTATTGATCATAATTTTCTACAAATTAAAAGCATCGTATACTAAAATACTGCGACTTAGTTTGTGCGAACGCGTAGCGAATTTAAATAAAAGAATTAATTTCAATATGTATAATCTGAAAGGATGTACCTAAACATTTTAAACACAAACAGCACTCGCATCCACCATTAAAACTCAGTTTACAAATAGCGTAACTCGATAGTGGAATCGAATCCGCGATATGCAAATGCGCGTCCGATCGTGACGCACGACGTCCGGACACTTGCCGAGATCAGCGCGATGATAGACAGCTTTTATCACAATGCGCGGTGACATTCAGCTGAAGAAATGTTTTGTATGGTTTGCCGATTTCGAGGAATGGTGGAATAGCTCGGCTCGGAATATCTTTTTTAATCCATTTGCATATATATCTTACTATATAGCTTTTACCTGACTTCGTCCGCGTGGTCAAAGTGAATTAGATAAGGGTTGCGTACGTGTACATTGTTTATAGATATGTTATACAATACTGTATATTAACTACTAGAAAAACACACAACTGGAACAAAAAGTTTTTTCTGAATTGAAAAAAAATATTTTTACCAGTAGGTGCCAAACAACCTCTTCAGCTTCATAAAGACAATTGGTATGTTGTTTCCGTTTTTTTTATATTGATTATCATTGTCCCTAGTGAAATATAAATGAATACTAAATAAAAACTAACACACTACTTACATTTTTTTTTTCGCTCTGGGGTTGAGGCAAAGCGCGTTGCAATTCAGTAGAGAGTGCGGAACTTAACACTAGGTTCCCTCTGCCTATCTTACTATGTGTGGGATACAACGTCTAGTTGATTTTTCTGTAACAAATAAATATTACAATCTAGAACCAAAATCAAGTTGAAATCCCGAAAATTATTGAATTTATTATTTTTTAATTCAATTTTAAATTTAATAAATTTATTTAATTAATTCAGCTGCAGTATCCCTCAGCTCGGTAGACAGAGGACTTCTGGGAACCTCATTTCACACAATTAGTTCATTTTTCACTTCTTCCTTCCGAAATCCTGAAACATTGTTTGTAGTGTGGCGTAGCCTTATGCCTCACACACATATTTTAAACGCAACTAAAAAAAATGATATATTACATCTCTATACAAATACTCGTGTTAATTCCATTTATAAGATACATTGATCATGCTGCTGATACTTTATAATTGATTCTATTAGTAGGTAATAATCTGAAAAATTTCTTAAAATTTAAATTTTAAATTAGATTAACGTATGGTGTACAATATAAATGAGAACATTAGTTAATAGATAATGTTATAAATCTTACATTAACATTTAAATGGTTGGACCATATTAGGAATACATTAATCTTTTGGATTAAATAAATGAAGGGCTAATAAGTCTCCAATTGGCCTCGTTTATACAATATATTTTAAGTTAGTAGTTTTTTCTGAATTCATACATCTTATGACACTCCGTTCTGTGTCTAAGCACTGTCCAATTTTTTTTAAACATTGCATGTTGAGTGGCGGAACTCAATGACGTGCTTTATTTCGTTACTGCAGCGAGAAAATGAAAAAAATGATTCGACCGTGTGTAAATCGAACCCACAACCGTCGTGTATATGTATATAAACATAATGTTATCTAAACCGTGTAAATGTTTTTTGCATAAGTTGAAAATAATTTCAATGGCGTTAAAAATACCCTATCACTAGGGAACCAAACTAGTTAACCTACCTCAATAACTTCAAATAACTATGTACACTAAATACCTGTGTTAAACGCAATATAAATTAGCTGCAAAGTGGTAACATTTACACAATCTGTTTGGCTCGTGTGTATCGCAGATCGATACTGGCATTAAAAGCCATTACTATCGGTTTACGCGATCAATTCTCTGTTCATTTAAAACTCCAGGGTTTGGTGCTGCTTTATAATGTACTGATTTGTTTAAATCTGCTTATTGTTTATATGACGATACCATAAATATCACATTTTTATTGATGATTAAAACAACAAGAATAAAAAAAACACATTTTGACATTTCTTTTATTCTCTGATTTAATAAATAATAATGTCTTAAATAAATAAAAAAATATCATTATTATTAGCAACAACCACTTAATAATAAAAACAAAAACTACAATGAACAATGAAAGTAACATTTATATTAATTAAATATAAATATTTCAATATACGATATCACAGGTAATGGTATCAGATATGGTATTCTAGGTGATCGGTCTCCCGCGTCACAGCACAGATCTATATCGCGTCGATTGTGACTGCCTCGATGCACGACTATTTTAATTGGGCTCTGATCTTTGATCAGATAAATGAAAGGACAAGATGGCGGCTTTGTTTTTTTTATGGACATGTAGGCACGTGTTCGATGTTTGTCCGAGTTATAGAATTTTGAATGGCCGTTTAATGGTGCTTGTAAAAGCGTTAGATAGTCGATGTGATGATTTACATATGATATGTTAGTTGTTATTATGTATTCACTCGATTTACATTTCATTTGTTACATCTTTATATATTTTTAAAGTTTTTCCGTGAAAATTTATAGTTGACAAAGTATAGTTGCAAAGTCCAATTGTTCGTATAGGCGATATAACATGTTCCTATATAATGTAAAGTATTATATATTTTTAAAAAACTGGGAACCTAGTGTTTAGACACTCCGTTCCATTTTGAAACACTTTTGCTCCCGATTTCGACATAAATATTAAATATTTTCATTCACTCGATTAACAATTGAACCCACAACCATTGCGTTTACTATCGCATGCTTGTACTCCTACGCCACTATGGCCTCATAATTACGTTGGACAAATAAATATATTTAAGCATTTAACGTCCATGTATAATTCAAACCTTTGTGGCGTACATAAGATGACAAACACTAAAAGGACAAATCACATACAGTACACTTCCTCTAACTGCTAAAAGCAATGCGGGTACTTAAACGAAAGCTTGATACCATATGGTAATGTTAGATTCGTGCTTGCACTCTCATATAAAAGCCATTTTAACCACATTATTTGACGTGTCTATAGAGACAAAAGGATACTGATAAATATCATTTAACGAATCGACATTTGGTTACGCAAAAGTTGTTTAAACGACACCAAGTCACGCCATCTATCTGATTGAACATTCAACCTTTTTTAACAATCACAACTTATAACTTACTTAAGGAAAAACGGGAGCTTGAACGCAACTAACGAACTGCGATAACTGGCGTTCGGTATGACGCCAACATTAAGCTGCCAGATAAATCGAGTTGAAGTGAACCAATCGCACGTCACTGCGGAATCGCAGCGGCCAATCGAAATGCGCTGTTACTAGGATAGCGTGACCCGAACGCAATCCGATTCGAATTGCATTCGTTACCGCCAGATGGCGGTGCGCGGGCTCCAATCGTCGCGTCCATCTCGCTGTCGTGCCCATATAATGATCTTCACAGGGGCAGGAGAATGAAGTTGAGTCTCTCATTAATTGGCGTTTTGAGCTGAGATCGCTGCGCGAAAGATAGGTTAATTCCTCGCCCGGTCGAGATCGTTGTCGCTCAAAAAGGAAGGTGAGCGAGCGTTTTCTGGAAATCAGATCCAATTACAACGAGCCCCGTTAACTTTTTGTTCTGTTTGGTCGACGGTCGAAGGTGTACTCACGCGCAGTGTTGACAGACGATGGCTTTGTAACCAGTTAATACTGATAATTTTATTTCCCGGATGCACGGAAATGTTAGTAGGACCTTACATAGCTTGCATAACTCAAAATCCTATACCCCACCCACGCGAAAAATTTACATACCGCGAGCACGTCTCAATTAGGAGCGCTAATGTATGCCTCGACCGAAGCCCTGATCTGTCTGACGTCGACAGATAGTGAGTGAAACGTGACGAGTGACGACTATCAGGAGAAAACCACTGCCAATTTTGCATCGCTTCGTTATTAACAACGCTAACAGCAACTGATACTGTTGATTTCTTTTAATTTGTATAGCTTAACCTTATATATTTATGGTAATAAATAGAATTTAGAATGTATTTTTATACAATTTTATTTAATTCTCAGGTGAGGACGAGGAATGGGGAAACGAGAGCGAGGCGATGCCTGGAGAACCTCGTACGCCAAGCTCTGGCGGAGAGCGACCAGCCTCTAGCGGAGGCGCCTCACCTGCTTCAGAAGGATCTGTCGCTGCTTCTCCACCACGCCTACGTCTCAATGCTAGTCTAGCCACTGATCCGGCGCTTGCACCACAAGCCACGTCTTTAAAACATGAACCTCCGTCGCCATCACCGCCGCCTCCTCCTGCACAGCCACGAGATTATGGCTTAGCGCTTACAGCGGCAAATTTTTCTGCGCTATTTCCAGCAGCTGCAGCAGCAACTACACCACCAGGTTATATGTGTAAACCATGCGGTATACGTTATTCTTCGTTGAGTACTCTTCAGGCGCATCAAGAACATTATTGTTCAAAACGTAGAACAAAACCAGATGGGACAGAAGCAACAACGGACGTAGCAGCCGATGATTCCAGTGGTGACTCTAAAACGCCGCGACCGCCTGGAAAGCAATTTGCTTGTACTTACTGTTCATACAGTGCTGACAAAAAACTAAGTTTAAATCGGCATATGCGAATGCATTCTTCTTCACCAGTTAGCAGCGGAACTCCCGTACCGCCGCTCACTTCAAATGGTGAAAGTATAGAAGGACAACCTGCCCAGGAACGTTATTGTATGGATTGTGATATTCATTTTACGTCTGTAAAAACTTATCGGGCTCATAAAGCTCATTACTGTAATACAAGACAAGTCGTCAAACAAGTTTTAGCTGCCGCTAGGACAGGATCTGCTACGTCAGGATCTGCACCACCTTCTCCAGGAGCGACTCCCCCGGCCCAAAATCAATATGCTTTAGCACTACCAACAAATCCAATTCTAATAGTTCCATATTCAATATTGCAAGGTGCTAGTAGACTTCCAGGTGCTACATTGCCCGACCCAGATACACCTTGCTTTTTACTACCGAATGGAACTCTTCAACCTATTAGCCGAGCGTTGCCAAATTTAAATACAGAAGTAAAAGAATCTGAAGTCTTAAAATCAGCCAATAGACCTCGTGAGCCGTCTCGAGATGGTGTTACGCCTTTAGATCTGAGTGTTCGGCGTACCCCAGAATCTGTAACAACAGATGAACATGAGAAAGAAAACAGAATGCGGTCAACTACTCCAGAGCAAATAGTTTGCGCTCCATCATTGCCAGGCTCCCCTGGAACACCATCACCTTCAAGAAGATCTTCGTCACCCAGTGGAGAAAGTTCTCCTAAGCGTCGCCGTCGTAATTCAAGAGGACCAACTCCAAAACCACCGTGTATACCTTCTCCTCCTGAAGAAAAATTTACCCCAGTCGTACCTCCAATCATGCCACCTGCTTTAGCACTTCGATTAGCTTCAGAAATACCTGTAACGGCGGCTACCCCTCAAGTGTTAGTGAAGCAAGGCGTCTCTAAATGCATAGAATGCAACATAGTGTTTTGCAAATTCGAAAATTATCGCATTCACAAGCGACATTACTGTTCAGCCGGTGGAGGAGAGGAGAGGGCTAGTCCCGCCCCACCCGAGCCTGGACCGCCTCCACAGTATCGGCAGTTAATATGTTTAGCGTGTGGAATAAACTTTAGCTCAATAGACAATTTGACCACCCATCAATTATATTACTGCACGAAGCGGGAAACACGATCGCCACGTAGTCTACCGGAAGCGCCAAGGCCATCATCAGGGTCTGATGGTGGGTGGAAATGTCCATGTTGCGACGTGGTGTCACCGACCGCAGCAGCCGCGCAACGACATATGGAGTCTCATGCTGGAGTCAAAGCGTTTCGTTGCACGATCTGCCGGTACAGGGGAAACACGTTGAGAGGCATGCGGACACACATTCGCATGCATTTTCGTGAAAAACCTGCAGATCTACAAGTTGGTATAATTTATAAAATCATTTTTAAATGAATATTTACCATTCTATTTAAAATATTAATAATATTATTCCAGGCCAGGCCAGTCATGGCGCAGTGGCACAAAGTGTGACTGTAAAACCGACTGGTTGTGG
>DVQM01001712.1:0-11431 GCA_018231645.1 Heliconius ricini | reverse complement strand
TTTTTATTTTATAAAATAAAACATTTATCCATTAAGTATAAAAAGTCTTCTCCTTTGTTGCTTATAAAGCTTTTGTTTCATATTTATCCAATGATTATATCTCCGATATGGAACCTATCTCGATAGGTCCTAATTAGGGATTCGTTGTCACATAGCACAAACGTTAGTACGTATACTTTGTATGACTCATACATATGGCTATTACGAGTACCTATTGTTAGGAAATTACCTAATGATTATCTAAGGTGTACTATATATTTATATACTTACATATTTATATACTATATAAATATATATATATTTATAATATGGCGTCGTGTCTTGTCGTTGATTTTCGGTTCTTGGGCTTTACGACAAAATAGGTAATTGTTATAACGTATCATTTTCTAAAAATAAAGTAGTCAAAAAATGCTAAAAATACTATTTCTATTTAATAAATTTATTATATTATTTAATGAACAACTCGTGCAATAAGACAGAACACGGAGTGAAGTTCCGCAACCTAGCAATGTATGTAATTTGTTCCTTATATATTAATCACTTCTAAATAGCCTTTAGGTCACACAAGCTTGCTTACAGTCGCACGCGATAGGTTGTGGATATAAAAGTAAATGTTTAATATTTTAATTTCTTCACTTTTCCCCAACTTTAAGACACTTCCTTTCCCCACTTCTCACCGAATTGAGACAATGTGTGTCGAGTGGCGGAACTCAGCACAGCGTTTTGCCCCGTTACCAGAACAAGGAAACGAAAATATGAAATAATTCATTTCCTCGAGGGGGAATGAAACCCGCAACCTGTCACGCTGACGTACGTTGACTGCCCCTTATGCCCCTGCGCCACGACTCAAAATGTATTATGATATTTTTAATATAACATATATACATAACGTATTATTAAATAAATAAAACAGGTACCTACAAAAATAACTTCAAAAGAGTTAAAAGAAATGCCGATTTGGCAAGTTATCACACTGTCACACACCAGACCAATCGATCAAAGGACCCCGAAGGGAAATCGACGTGACGCACGAGGGTACCAGTTATTCATTATAATTTAGCTATAGATACTGACATACCTTTCATAGCCTACAATACTGGTGCCGCTATTAAGTTCTTAGAAATAAAATGGTAAGTTTGTTTCTGGAAAGGAAGCTTTTTTCTATGTACACGCAGTATCCCGCATATAGCCGGGGAGGGCATTCCGTTCTCCAAGTATCGCCCAGTTCGGGACATTGCGACTTGACCGGGTGAGGCGGCGACATAACCATTCTTACAAATGTTGTTGTCGGAAAGTAGAGATCGGAGTTCATTAGATCCCCTGTGGTTATCCTGATATATGCTTGACAAAGCGTGAAATTATTATTATTTTTATTCCGCCGCATTTTCAAAATATTGCGTGTTGAGTAATTAAGTATATATGGCACACACTGTGTTATCAGAGCACGGAAATAAAAATATTAAATAATTCATTTTCCTAAGTTGGAATCGAACCCATGACTGTCGCGTTTACAGTCATAAGCTCGTGCCAATGTGCCACGACGGTCTAATATTATTATAATATATTATAATAATAATTTATTTATGTACAAATATGGCTGGCCATTCATCGCCAACTCTACACGCGGGTAGGTAGTGTAGGTACGCGGTCGTAACCGCTGCGACCGGCGACGACCAGCTTACGTCACTTGCACCTAAACATACCTACTTCATTATGAATAAAATATGCGTTTCCATGGAAAGGTGTAGAGCCTCAGTCGACAAAATACTTTATGAGAAATTCAACTTATCCTGTTAATATTTCACTTAATTGTGCACAGCCCTTTCTCGCATTGCAGGGTAGCCATAGAACTTAGTTTCAAGCGTCAAGACATTCCGTTCCCCGCGCTCCGTCGAATTTTCGCGTCATTGCATATTGAGTACCGAAATTTAAATGTCCAACAGTGCAAAAATAGAAACGAAAATAAACATTGAACCCACACCCACCCGTCGCGATCAAATTAATTGATTTAAATAAATTGCAAGCGTAAGTTAAAATGGAGAAATATAATAAACCAAGTATATAAGCAATATGCTTATATACTTGGTTTATTGCAGGTGCAGTTGCGATAGACCGAATTTACTCCAGTGGTTGATGAATACAAAATTATGATGATCAAGGTGGATGATTATGGGCAAATAAAACTAATAGAAATAAAAAATAAATCAGCCTCTCGCTTTATCCCCACACACAGCGGGGTAGACAGAGGGAACCTAGTGTTAAGACACTTCGTTCCCAATTTTCCGCCGAATTTTTTGAGGCATTGCGTGTTGAGTGGTGGAACTCAACTCCGGGCGTTTGCCTTCATGCCAGAGCGAAGAAATTAAAATATTAATAAATAATAATACATTTCCCCGAACCCAAAGCCGTAGCACGACGGCCTTATAAAAGTGCTATTTTGTTTAACTACATTCTTTATGCAGAGCCCAGAGCACCACACGGTTTCTGCATATATCTTATGCCTCGTCCACTCTTATCAGCATCTTCTTACATATCCTGGTATCCCGGTGGCCTCGTGATCTTTGTCCTTTATTATTAATACGAATTTTACAAACATTTAACTTTCAAATTCTGCTTAAGTAAACAAAATGTGCAAATGGGAAAATCAGTAAGTATGAACAATAATCAACAAACATTTTTTGTGTCTTAACTAAATTATTTAACTGATATAATAAATCATATTATACGTTACCCCTGAATCGTGATATCGAAAACGCAATATTTCGTTATCGAGCTAAGTATACGTGCCTTATAAAATTTATCCGAAAATTAACAAACTACCTTGAAAACAACCTTATTAAAAATCAAATACCAAAATGGACAGCAAAATTATTGAAACATATATTATTTTATGTATAATATTATTTACAACACGACACGACGCCATTTAGTCTAGAGTCAACCTGAATGTAAAATAATAATTAAAATAAGACTAATGTGACGTATCATTCGAGACATTCCCAACATAAAACTTTATGATCCGATTAAAACATGACAGATTTTTCTTCAAACACACACATCACTATTGCGATTTTCTCATGCCTAAAAAAAGTGTTTGCTAATTATTTTATAACTAAACAGATTATAATTAATACGTATATTTATTATAATAATTAAACAAAACAAAATTAATTACTGTGTACTCTTAATTTGGATAATATATAAAAACTTTTATTAAATTATTGTTTTTTTCCATTGAAGTTGATCATACAGTCCGATCAAAATCGATTAAAAGCGTGCCTGGCTACACAATTAGAACTGAAGTAGTCTTCAAAAAAATCGATATTCCACTCGCAGTTAACAAACAAAGGCCGTGTTCAACACCTCACTAGTAAGTACCTGACATGATTAACGCACGTATCTTTATACCTACTCGATAATCGACTACCAATTAAAATTATTTCGGTAACAACGCACACTCGACGACAGCCTCTCAGTGAAACAATAGCGAGATAAAAGGCAGGTGACACGTGCGTTTTACTTTTTTTAGGCCCACCCTCGAACCTAACTTTTTAATAGACAAAAACTGCGACACAGACTATAAATAATATGTATAATAAAGACTATAAATATTAAGAAAAATGCAAAGATATATAATAAGTTATTTTAATTAAATGTAATGATACATGTTTTATTTAATGAATATAATTGGAGTAGGAGTTTGTTTAATTTGACCATTATTACATTTAATAATTATCTACTAATTAGTGTCAATATATGGTAATGAATAGCCGAAATTTGCATGTAAATGTCGAAAATATTAACGTAGGTATCATCAAAGTTGCCATTTTTTTCGAGATGAACTCAACGACTCCGAAGATAAGAAGTTTTTAGTTCTAATAAAAAAAAATCTTTTTTTCATATAAAAAAATCTATCTATCATTCACAAAATCGTGTAAAGACAGCACACGAGTCGATTTATATTGCAATATATTGTTTTTGTGTAACAGGAGTGAGCACGTGCCGCCATCTGTCGCAGGAAGCATGGGCTTCCAGCCTGACGGTCACAGGTGCAGGACGAAAAACTGACACGACTGGTTTGCAGTCAACAATATTCTATCCTTGTGGCCTTAAACTGGCCGGGTGAAAGATATGCCGGGGCAAAAACTGGCCTTACACTCGACGAGCGTTTAAGATGTCATCTCCATCGGTGTATCGTCTACTGGAATGATGGGCTTGAAACTGATTATTGGTAATTATTGTTAATTAACTTAAGCTGTTTGTTGTCAACTCCTAATTACGCGGTGTTAACTTCCGCTCAAAATCAGGCGGAAAGCGGAGAACCTCCATTCTTATCTTAACACTAGTTTCTTTTTGACCACTCTGCTATGAGCGGAATCAAAATGTGAAGCAAAAAAAGTTTTAATTTAATAATGTACTTGTTGTAATATTTTTAAGCTTTTTGTGTTCACTGCGCACATCATTCACATCTAAGCAGACCCTCGTGATAAGTAACTTAATTTACTTTGCAGGTGTCTAGTAAATAATGGTCCAAAATGAAACTGAATGTTCCTCGGATGATTTTTAACTGAAATACAAAATTTCATGTTAAATGAAACCCTCGTCATTTTCGAGATATTTAAAATTTTGTGATTTTTCATGAAATTTCTAGATCAAATTACAAATTTAACGGCCAAATCCATAAATATTAATATTTTTCTGTTTTGATTTTTGCTAAATAATTCGAAAGAACTTCTCTAAGGATTTCAGTTAAAGTTTTATCTATTATTACGTACAATACAATTAGGATTTCTTTTAAATAAAATAAGGAATATAATTTTTTGGGCTTACTTATATATCAACTTTGACAGTCTGTGCTGTAAAAAATGTATTACCATATCATGGACCATTGTCCTAAAAATGACCCATTTTATGCTCATTCTAAATTGGTTTGTCACATACTGTTCTATGAAAACAAACAGGTTATTACAATTTTATTCAGTTTAATTATCTTTTAATATTATATCACAAAGGTGGCAAAAAAACCCCAAATGGGACTCGAACGCGTAAACATTCCTCCGTCCTGATTAAAATTAATATAATTTATAACCTCTTTTTATTAATAATAATACCAAGTTATAATTAATAAGTAAAATATGCTTATTTCTTTAATCACTATCCTGTCTACTGCTTATTATTATTGACAAGATAAAGGTCACGGTTTTTCTTGCATAACAGAGTAAGCAAAGGAAACCTAGTGTTAGACACTCCGGTCTCTACAACCACCTAAATTTCCAGACACTGTGTGTTGATTAGAAAAATTAACAACCAGGTCGGAGAAAAGAAAATATTTTAAATATTCATTCATTCAAAAGAACGGGGTTCGAACCCACAACCCTTGAGTTCGTATTGCGCCACAACGACCTCAAACGGAAATAAAATATAAGTGAAGAAGTGCAGATTGCCCCATATTTGTCATTTGTGAAGCATTCGCGCTAATGAAATCATTTAGAAATTAGCCGAGTGGCATAATTCAACAGTACATCCGCAAACTAAAGGATTCGAAACGGTGCATTGCATAGTCACCACTGGCGTAATGCAACAAGGTACAAAATTATATGTAGGGGTACAACAACTACAAATTTATAGAACTGATGTCGGTCTGTGTGTAGTAATGATGTAGAAAAACCACTATAACCCCATATACTTTGAAACGATTGAATAATCTATTTTAGCCTTTGGCCCCGATAAATTAAATATACTATATTTTGTTCCTGAGATTTCATACGTTCAACCAAAAAAAACTCATCAGCTTTATAAAATTAGTATAGACAAATAAATCAGTGTCACGCAGCATCTGGCATACAGCAGGGTAGGCAGAGGAAATCTAGTGTTCCCCACTTTCTGCCGAATTTTGGAGGTATTGCGTGACAAATGGCGGAACTAAACGCCGCCCTTTACCTCCATACCAAAGCAGAGAAATGTAAATAAAAATTTAAATAAATATTTCGTTTCCTCGAGTGGGGATCGAATCCACTACCGTCGCGTTAGTCACAGTCTTGTGCCCCTGGACCACGACAGCCTCTCTCGGCAACGAAGTATAGATATAACAAATCTATTGTTTTTATATTATACTAACGACGCGTTCGCGGCTTCGTCTGCTTGGAACTACGCAAATATTTCCTTACTAAACTAAATAACGTACGTATTCAAACAACATTATCCACACATGGGAAACGAAAGATTCAACCAATTCAATAAATTAATTATTTTATAGAAATGTTGTAGAATTAAATAATTTATATTAATTTTAAGAACCGATTTAAGTAAAATTAACACTAAATGTTAAGGCAAGTTTACTAGAATACAATAGTGAAAAATGGATTCAATTCAACTTAAAAAAAACACGTAAATCCAAATAAAACAACTAGCACAGCAAAATGAATGAAGTAGGAAGATTTTCGCGGTGTATAATAACAAAGTGGGCAGCCACGTAGGCATGTTAATTGGACGAAATGACCACACTGTGCCATGCCCATAACCGACGAGCGTGGGCAGAGCGACGCTGCGTCTCAAACATCGACCAGAGCAAAGATCTACAGCATCTCTTAACCTTACCCTGGATCTGGTTATCTTGTCTTGAGGACAGGGGGCGAGGGAGACCAGGTTGTACTGGTCGACGCTGGACGCCTCTTAAATGTTGGACTGATATGTTCATTCACAGTTTTGCTTTGCGGACCTAATAAAATTAATTTTTGTCTTATTTTTTACGTCAGGTTTCAAATTTGTAATGTTGTTTAGTTTGTTTGTATAGAGATTTATTCTATTAAAATAAGTAATATAAAGATATTTATCTTTATTAAATTGGATTTTTTTTATTTTTGCATTATAAGAGATGGACACGGAGAAAATAATATATCACTTCGTTAAGAACGAATATAATAGAAATTGGATCACAGAATAATTCACCGGTCAATGCAGCAATATTCACTAACAAAACTGAAAACACGAAATATTTCAAGATTTATTCATCTCTTTAGCAACTTCAGCCCAACTTCGCTTCAGCCTATGCGAAAGCATAAAGTAAGCAGGGAGAACTTAGTATTAAGACACTCCGTTTCCCACTTTCGAAATTCAACAACTCAACGCCATCGTCTAACAGAGCGAGGATATAACAATAATACATTAATTTTTTCGAGTGGGAATCAAACCCATAGCTAGCCTCTATATTTAGATACACTTGAAGTAACCTACAATATCGTAAGGATTAAGCTTATTATTTGTTGTACTTGTTTAGATGTTTAGAATTTATATTAAACACGTGCTTAATGATAGAACAGAAGGCTTTTATTTCTAAAATACCTACTCTTCGTTGCTTAATACTGTTGCGTCACTTTATAATTTCTCAAAGTTGTGAAATTATACAGATCATCGGCTAGTTTTAGACTTTTAGATTTTTTCTACAAAAAAGTGATGTCAAAATGTGTTAATTTGTGAAATATTTTTTGGTACCACTATAAATAAAACTTATCTCCGAAAGGAAACGTGTTGCTAAAAAATCATTTATAATTTATTTGTAAACCTGTCTGTATCATCAATTCTTATACTTCTAAATTCTATGACGTACGATCATTAGACGTTATGTAAGAGTGATTGAGGCAGTCTGACCATATACGCGACGGTTATGGGTTCGATTCCCACAGAATGCCTACTTTGTTATCTATCAGTCACTCGGGAGTATAAACTTTTTTTGTTTTCTTCGCTCTGGTAACGCGACAAGGCAAGGCTTTGAGTTCCTCCATTCAACACGTAACGTTTTGAAAGTTGGACGGAATGTGGGGAATGCGAGTCTCTTAACATTAGGTTCCTTCCGCCTACCTTGCCTAACTTGCTGTATACGGGACACAGCGTGGAGCTAAAAAAAGACAACCAAAGTATTTTATAAAGTACAATTGATATTAAAAAAAATAAACTTGCATTAAAAATTTCATTATGTTAAAACCCATTAAAAATTTCAATGTAATAAACAGGTATAGAAACGCTTAATAGGTACTACACGTATAAAGCAAAACAGCGCTCATTGAGAAACCAAGCAGAACAGAAATTTACGAACACCAAAAGCGTGTAAAGTGATAAAACGGATTTTCTGAAGAACAGCTATATTTTAAAATCGCCTGCCTCGTCAGCCACATCAGTTGTGGCGGCCGACATCCTGCGCGCGTACAACAGACGAACAGACAACTTAACTATTGAAATCCCAAATACTTAGTTAAATCTAAGCGTCTATTTCTGTCGTGGTTAGGGTTGCCAGGTCGCCGAAGCCAAAAGCCGGACAGCCCAGCCAGTTTGGCCGTACACGCCTATTAATTAAGACTTTTTTTCTTATAACTAATACGGCAAAACAATTAAATGTAAAGCGAAGTTTTTTCACAGTTTGCCATAGATTGTAATAAAATACAGTAAGGTCGACGAATCATGGCCGCCCTGAAGCTAGCTATAGATGACTGCGCCGTTTTGATTGTTGTATTTTTCTTACTTTTGATTATATTTGTTTCGAGTGAACGAGAGTTCAGAAAACCTCACCTCAGGAGGACCTCGTTAGCTGATGCTGATGCTGGTTGTATTGCTAAATCGAATGCCAAATCAGTAAATACCTACTTATTATGTATATATCAGTCAAATCAAGTCAAAAGCCGTTTAAAAAGTCGCAATTAAAAAGTCTAGCAATGTCCTTTTTTCATCCCGACGCCTGGCAACGCTAGTCGTGACGGATCTACCGGGATCGCTCTATTCCGGGCGGGGCAGGTTTTCGGGGAATGTCAACACACGAACGGGCGTTCATTCAATGAACTCATGCATACAACGCCGGTGGCGGACCGGTCCGCGTCTACGGCGTACGGTCCACGGTCCGCGGGTAACTATTCATAAAAATATGCCCCCACGATTCTCAATGGGCATGGCGTTTTTTTTCTAGGCTCCGCTCTAGCCGCATTGTTCGTTAAAAACACTACACCACACAACTATAGGTTCCTCTAACTACTCTCCAATGAGAGAAATGGCGGCTTTTCAATTGCGTGCGACCCGAAATTAATCGCGGCCTATGCGTAAGTCGGCGTGTCAAACGGAAATAATGTACTCGAATTACATTTCATCAATTTGTAAAATTATATTAGCGTATTTTCTTTAATATATATTGTTATAATTTCAAATCATATTATAATTTATAACCAACAAAATATACGCTTTGTAAATTTTAAGTGTTACATTTTTTATTACAGATTACTTAAAAATGTTAACAAATTAAGCAAAACACGCGAGTGATTGCTAATATCGATTACTGTCGTTCAATTACGAGCGTGAAAATTGTTATCTTTGGGCTAATTTAAATAACAGGTGGATTGCACAAGTGAAAGAAAACCAATATGTGGGTGGCAATGCGTTATGCGTATGCGGTTGTGACGTAGCACGCTGTTACTCAACCTCTCATTAAAATATTTGCACAATTTAGATTATCGATAGAAACCGGTTCGACCGACGCGCGGCGCGCTTCAATTAAGATCGAAAAGGTAAAAATCTTTCAGTATTTATGAAAAAGGAGGTCAAGATTAAAATTATTATCAATTGCTGAGCAAGTCAGTTCTCGCTGTGATGTGTGAACTGCTCCTCGAGACGCTAACACGGAGTGTCCTCACACGTCGAGTAAATATTTGGTCAGAGGAGATATTCGATAAATTGTAGAATTCAATGCATCTTTGTCCATTCATGGAAAATACATGGCGATCAAGTGTAGGCGGTGAACTTAGGCGGCCGTGACGAATGAAAAACATTTCTAAGGATTTAGTTTCGTATAATTTTCTTTTAACAAATGATCAATAGAAAACTGTATAATTAACAATGTAGCATCTTAACAGATATTTCAAAATTATTAGCGATGTAGGTAATATTTTACATATACTTTGGAATGTTCATATAAACAATCTCATATGAATCGATACGACACAGGACTCTCGACTCGAAACGTTAAATCGATTTAGGAACTGAGAAGATGGTGACATCACTCACACAGATACGTCAAACATATGAAACTGCCACCGGAATGGTACAAATGGTCTAGAATAAAACAACGCCAACTTATCAGTTCCCAAACTCACATTACAGTACATACATTTAATACATTTGCTATTTTTTTATTTCACTCTCGCAGCATAAAGCGGCCGACGCACAAGTTAGAAGAATATTGAAAAGACAGACAAAGGCAGAAATAATTGGATACATTATTAGCGAAATGTTAACAATAAGGTTTTGTGTCGGAAAGGAGAAAAATAGCGAGGCCGTTTTACAGTGCGAGAGCGCGTTTACACATTTACACACCATCCAATGTTTGACGAGATTCATAATGAGATTACAAAGGGAATACATCACACACCATACACCAGAGTGTACTAGCGGGTACTGGCGGGCAGGCCATACTAGCGGGTTTAATAGATGCAACCGTTAATAGTTATTAGAGAGTCGATGCGGCTGATCATCGAGTTTAACTAAATAAGCAGTCAATAAATAAATGTTTATAAATATCTAATAAATACCTACACGGGCTATATTTACAAATTACAAGAAGCCTTCTCATAAAGGACACCTCTCAGCCTTTAAACGAATATAATACAGCTCTATCCCAGTGGGATATCAGGTATAAATTAAAAAATAAAGTAAAGCTGCCGGCTTAACATTCGTATTACAAAATAATACTGATACCAAACACTCGCTCGATGGAATGTGCGGTAGGAACTGCGCTACTCCACACTTGTAGTTCATCACTTCTAATCTATACAACTATAAATACAAGTAACATTGATACAACACCTGCCGCAGTGACCACAGGTCACCACCGGCTCCCCTGGCACCACGGGCTCTCTTACTAAACATTTGCTACATTACAAAACAATAACATGCAGTGGAACCTGAGGCACCAGTAGCTGGTCCGCTTCTCTCACACTAACATAATGACAAATTACAATTGTAAACATAGTAGTGTGAACTCCAATAAGAATTTAACATGAACTATAAACAGCTAACAATTATCTAGTATGAGAGGGGCGAAGCACCCACTCCTGCTATATAGTGCCAACAATATACAAAATAACAGCGCTAGTTGAAGCGGGTAGCATTAGGTACACAGTTGTCGCTGATCTCACCAGTCCGTACACTGAATTTCACAAACAACAAGAGAAAAACTGAAATTTGACAGTAACGCAACACTTCAGAACGGCTACAATACGGTATGTACATTTGAAATACATCAAAATAAATTATGAGCTTCATAAAATAATTATCACATAAATTTAACACCTCCCGGTCAGTCCGTCCAACACTATGTACACTGGGGAGTCTATAAGGGCACGAGGCACTAGGGCACCGCGGGACACAGGTGCACGCGGCCCCGGGGCGCCGCTAC
>DVQM01001711.1:0-11431 GCA_018231645.1 Heliconius ricini | reverse complement strand
TTAATTGAATAATCATCTAATTCAAGCGGGCAAAGCCGCGGGCAGGCCGCTAGTAATAAATAAAATTAGAAGATACATACGTCATGTACGGGCGTATCTAACGCATCATGTGAGTGTTTTTTGTTTCTATTTCCCCGCCCGCACTGGTAAGATTAAGAGCAGCGTTGCAGCAGCAGCAACTTTTAACATGTTATTTTATTCATAATATTGCATCACAATGTCGCAAGGAATCTGCTGCATGTTTGTGACGTATGATGAAATTATTATTATAATTTTTAATTTTAATAACAATATGTATGACATTGGAAATACCGCTATACCGTACAGTAGGTTATATATACCTATATTAAACAAAAAAATCAGCGATAAAGGTTTGCACTGGACTGCGCAGAGTTAGTCACAAGCAGCAATCGGCTTATATACAACGTCAGACGTGGTATGAATTGTATTGTACAGACAATTTATTATTTTTTTGTTGCTTATACCAATTGAAGTTATTGAATTTAGTATGTGCGTTTGTTGTTGCTGTCAACCAAAGGCAGATCTGTTCCATTTAGCCTAGAAAAGTTTAAAAAATGTGAAATGTGGTTGTGATTTAATAAATAAAAATTTTGTAGATACATAATGTTTCTTAAATCGATTCATAGACCATCATGGCACAGTAAGTCAAAGTTGTATCGTGGGTTCGACTCCCGGAGTGGGAATTCATCGTTGTATTTAAATTATACACATTTTGTTTATCTTTTAAGATAGAGAGCGACGTTGAGTCCCGCCTTGAACTCTTTTATATTTATTAAGCAAAAATTGTTTATTATAAATAATGTTTGTAACATTCCTGGGAACAGTTACAATATAGATTTAAATATTACAAGTGGCTTTCTGACGATTTTTAATGAAACTAGCGGGAAATGAAAGATAATATTTTTCAAAGCAATTTTCTTTTATCAATGACAAAAAAAAGGTGATAAGACATAAAGCATATATGTATTTACGCACCCACGTCCTGATAAAGATACTGCTATAAATGATTAAACTCATACAATTGATGTATCTACGGAGACACTTATATTAAATGTACTAAAAATTAAGAAATTCATTGCTTTTCTCAATTTTCACTCATCTTATGGTTCTTGTGTTTTGATAGATTGTGAAATATCTAAATATTTAAGTGGCAGTATTTAGATTTAGCCGAAATGAATATTATTATAAACTGTAATATATATTTCTACATATTTCTATGTCTATTGCATTCAACGACATGTTACTTATGTAATTGTTGTTAAATTTCAGATGGGTATCGCGCTATATTGCTGCATCTTCTATCTACTAGTTACAACGGTCTTATTGGTAGAGGCATGTCAAGCCTGTAGACCGATTATCGACGTAGATGATGATAAAGTTTGTCCTATTTCTGAGAAGTTGAAGTCCTTGAATTATGTTCTAACCCAAGGAGTAGTTTCTAACAATAATAAAACTTTAGAACTCACTTTAAGAAAATGTGAAATTGCAACCGTTGAATTGCAAGTCTTTCAAAATTTACCCTCACTTAAGTACGTTGATCTATCACAGAATTCCATTTCTTATCTAAAAGTAGGTGTTCTTGATAGTGCCAGGGATATAACATACTTAAATCTATCTAATAACGCGCTGACTGACGTTGCGCTTGGCTTATTTGATCAGACAACGACCTTGGAAGTATTAGATTTGAAAAAAAACAAAATACAGCAACTAAAGTTAGGATTATTTGATTCTTTAAAAAAGTTAAGAAACTTAGATCTTTCAAGTAATTCACTTGTAGGTAAGGACTTAAATCCATATATTTTTGACCGTAATCGATATATAACTAATTTAGATTTATCTAAAAATAATATGTCAGAGACACCAAGCAACTTTCTTCACGCCTTTCAAGATTTACAATTATTAAATTTAGATAAATGTTTGCTTATTGATGTACCGGCCTTTGTAGTTGCTCAAAATTTAAAAACTTTAAAGTGCTTGATACTTTCTAGAAACAAAATAAATAGTTTAGAAGATGTATCCACATTTATCCATTTTGAAAGTCTGGAAAATTTAAATCTAGCTGATAATTCCTTGGAAAATATTCACGAAGACATTTTCAAACCTTTGAAAAAGTTAAAAATCATAGTTTTGCGAAACAATAGATTAACGCTTTTACCTGATAATTTATTTTCAAACATGAATATTTTAGCAAATATTGATTTATCTCATAACTTGATACAGTCAGTTCCTGTAAGAGCTTTTATGGGGACCTCAGTAAAGAATTTAAATTTGTCCGATAACAGGTTTACATATTTAGTTGATAATTTTTGCTTAGAACTAAGAAATTCAGGGGCAAAACTGAAAAAGTTTTATTTCAGTCTTAACCCTTGGCAGTGTACTTGTCTTATGTCTATATTAGATGAAGTTAAAAAACTGGGAATAGAGTACAGTCATATAAATTATGATGGAAAGCACGCTGTGTGCGTCACTACAGCAGACACTTCTTGTAAGAGACATGACAGATTTAATTCTGTATATACCAATTTATATAACAATGCGATGTTAGTTGCGAGTTGAAAGGCACTTATATGATATTTGCCTGAAGCTTGAAGAAATGAAAAGACTGATGTAATAAAGTTAGATTGTAATTGTTTTTTTACGTCGCATTTACGTCGATGCAAGTTTAATTTTATTGAGTGAAAAGCTGAAGCACAAGGAAATCGCAACAGCAGCAAGCCATAAAATGAAAGTTTTTAGTAAATATTATCTATTATATTTTTTGAATTGAAGTGGAATATGAATTGATGAATTTTAATATTTTTATTCTAATACTATATGTGAAATGAAAGTAAAGTGTGGTTAAAATGAAATAACACTCGTATACGCATTTCTTGTATTTTTCATAATGATCATTATTATTCACTTATAAATAAATGTTATTACAAGTCTATCAGAAATTATATTTCGTAAATTACCAATTTTCATAATAATATTAATAAAAGCCTAACAAAATTCACAATTGTTTTAGTGTATCTCTCTCTTCATCATTATTTACTCTCTTTTTTAGTTGGATGGAAAATATATAAAATAATATTTAACTAGAAGGAAATAGTAATGATAACAGCTATTCATTAAAATATTATGCTGTACTGGTTACGAAAGTATAATGTTTGCTTGAGCAATTATGTAATAAACATGAAATTACCATTTAGAAGCCAGTCGTCGCGCAGGACCACAGAGAAAAGGATTGCATTCCCACACACACTAAAAACAAAAAATATTAATTCGAATTCTTCTAAAACATTTGCTATATACTTAGTTCATATAAATACATTTATGCATAGACAAAAGAAATGTTTCATTTAGTTTTTACCTTTTTTTCAATTTCGACAATCAAAATATTGTGATTATTGTAAAATATCAAATGTCATATTTTCAGTGGAGGCTTTGGACACAAACTTATGTAAACGTGACAGGTTGTGGGTTCGGTTCCCACTCGAGGAAATGAAATATTAAATTTTATATCTACTGAACCAGTAAAAATCGCTCAACATACACAAACTTTTACCCATAAACCGCCCTGGATCCCTTGTTCGAGTTACATATACAGGTACATATATATATATTTATTATGTCAATATATAGTTTATAAATAAATATTGTTCATAAATGTTTTGCATTTGAAATTAATTATTTAATTTAAAAAAAAAATGGAGGTACAAGATGTAAGGCTTGCTCGCAGGGACCCGTGCTAGCCCTTATGGGGCTGCAACGCTTCATCCGCCACTTCGAGAGAGCGCGCTGATAGGGCGTCCCCTCAGGGCGACCGCCACCCAGCACGCCATGTCCGGACGACGGGAGGTGGAGGATGGAGCTACAAATGGCTACGTAGAATGTTAAAGGAGGGCTGGAAGAGAAGATAAATGAATTATTAGATATGATGGATGATACACAATGACACGACCTATTTGCCGGGCAGTTAGGTCACTTTTTGAGTCGGTGTACCAGAAAGCGAGCGGGGCCGTCTAGGTGTATTCAAAGCTAAGATAGAGACGGGAATATTTTGGGGTTCTGAGCTGGGAAAAGGCTTCTATCTAGTCATTATTAGAATGTGGATAAAAGTTCACGGGTCGGCGCAGCTACACTACGTGTCCAAACTTGGAGTTGAATTATCGCACAAGAAGCTAGAAACGGAAATATTGAATTACGCTGGCAGAATCTTATAGATCCACCAATTAGAGACGAATATCAAGAAAAACTTGCCAACAACAACTAGACATCTGGTAACGGAAATATTAAATTATGCTGGCAGAATCTTAGAGATTGTAGGAAGGATGCAGCGAAAGAGGCAATTGGTAAATTTATTGGCAAAGAATGCAAGAAAGATCTATTGTGGGAGACCCAAGAAGGTTTTAAAGGCCTGGAAAGAGGAGGATGTAGGGTGTATTGTATAGATAAGATCTTTTCACCATAAAGTTTTCTGTGCTTTTGTGGATTTGGAAATGGGGTTTGACAGAATTATACGAGGGAAATTATGGGAGATACTACCCCGGTACAATGTGAGCAGACCCTTGCTTCAGGCTGTAAAGTCTCTTTACAGAGATCACTTAACCTGCGTGAGAGTAGATGCTGGTATGTCATATTGGTTTGACATTCAAACGGGTATTAAACAAGGTTGCGCCATGTCAGCTTGTTCGTTCATTTTGTATTTTTATAGCTGTCTCTAAGGAGTGAAACAAAGTGAGTGACTTAACTGTGAATTGCCTGCTGTAGGCAGGTGGTGCAGTGCTCATTGCTTCATCAGAATGTGAGTTGCAGGTATAGTCGCCACTCTGAAAAAAGGGCGTGAAAATAATAGTCTAAGCCGGAATATGAATCAGACAAAGATTCTGGTATTTTAAAGAAATTAAGATAGGACAGAATGCAAAATAAGTGTTAATGGTAAGATATTAGTAATTGGTATTCAAATCACTTGACTGCAGATACTTTCAAATTTGAACCCAAGGAATTAGCTACTGTAAAGCGGTCAGGTGAGTGGTCCTCTTACGTACTAATTTGTCTTAGTAAAAACATTGGCTTTATGTTATATACCAACCCTCAATAGTATGAAATTTCAAATTTTATAGTTTATTTCAATTTTCTTGTATATGTTATCTACGCTGCGTTTCTGATCGTATATCGTTAATGTGATCACTGATGTTGGGTCTACAATTATCAACTTTGTAACTATACCTTAGATTTAAGGCTTATTGTAAATCTGTTTTGTGATCCTTTCGATTTTTTAAATAAAAAAAAATGAAAAAGTGAGCGATGAAAGAGGTACTAGTTAGGAGACCTCGGTTGATCAAAAACACAATATCAAAGATACTGGAGGAAGTAAAAAGCATGACTTTTTTGTGGTTTTGTATGTAATTCCAAAAAAGATTATATGACAATTGTAAAAAATAAATAATTTTTTAAGTATTTATTAATTATTGTCAGAAAAAAAAGGTCAAAAAACATTGAATACTATTTAACAATCTACGATTTTTTATGTTTTTTATTATTATTTAATTTATTATTATTTAATTATTTATTATTTATGTTTTGCGATAATTTAAGTCAAAGTATTTACATAACTATTTTATACAGCATACTGTACTTCGAGACTCCGCGATAACAACATCAACAAGTGACCAAATACCGTAGGAAAATCCCGTAAAAGCGACATCTAGCTTTATTTTAAAGTACCTACTTCATACTACCATGCGGTGAAATATTACATTTATCTGTCAATAGATGTCTCTACAAATAACATTATATTCTGTTTTAAATCTATTTAAATTTAACTTAAATCTATGTTGTCAGACGTATCTATGTATGATTTTTAATACAAGAAGCCACGTTTTTTTAAATATGTAAATAATATATAAATGCAACTTTACGCTGTAAATAGAGATGGCGTTGCAATTCTGTGTTCTGGTTTTTGTAAACTGAAAAACAGATACAAGTTTACCTATTATAAAATATCAAATAATACATTAATTAAAAAAAATATGATTTTCCGTCCTACCTAAGTTTTTATTTTATTTACATCTAATCCAACATTTTTTTATTAAGAACGCTTGGGTACGTGACGTAACGTCGGCTATAAATGGTTAAATGTACTTATTTATTTTAATTTTTATTATTCCACTTGTAAGTGGCGACTCTAAAACCTTAAACGCAAAGCTATACGCTCTATGGTACACCATATAAGGCCTGTGTTATGTTAAGTGTACACAAAATAGGAATTCACACGCGTGCGCTAGTAAATAAGCTGCAAGCTGTTCCTTTACAAGTTTTACTAAGAGCTATGTCACTGAGTTCTCCACTTTTGATTTTAATTGCGACGCACTTTAGCTTCAATTGTAAATAAAATAATATTTATAAATTATCCATATATTTTATCACATCGTATTTGAGGCCATTGTATTTTTATTGTTTATTTTAATTATTTCTTCGCAGACACAACTTGGCTCATTCCGTCCAATTTTGGAGGCATTGCCTGCTGATCGGCGGAACTTAACGCCACTCTTTGCCTTGAACCCACAGCGAAGAAATAAATTTAAATAAATATTTCATTTCCTCGAGTGGGGATCGAACTCGCAACCAGTCGACTTTACGGTCACACTTAATCTGGCTTTATAGGTTTTAGATTCTAGCTTTATTTGTCTCTCCTTGCTATGCCATAAAAGACACTAAACTTTTCTATCTCATCATCCATTCGGAAATCAAATATACATGCGTAATTCGTAAACAATTACGAACATATAGAAAGTGCTTGCACTTAATGAACGTATATAATGTATCTGTAATTAAATAGTAAATTTTAAAATAATAATAATAAATCCATAAAAATGAATCAAAATAAATGAACTTCCCAGTTATATCACCGGATTTTATACTCATAAGACTTAATTTGCTTGGTACATTATGTTGGTTATAATTTTAAGAAGAAAATGACACTAAGGATTACATGTTTTTGTTGTTGTTTAGAACTGATTATAATGGAGTTGGTAATTTTGCAGTTTTTTTTAATATTATTTGGTATAAATTCAAATTAAAACATGTAATGGAATTTATGGCCCGATGTTGACATGACATTTCGTAATATGTTTTTTAATTTCCCAAGATGTGAAATGTGCGTGATAAGGGAAATAAAATTTTGCGTAATGATTAAGTATTAAAAGAATATCTATTAAAAACATGTAAATACTTAAATATGTTCTTTTTTAATATACTCTGATCCGGTAAGACAAAATTTGTCATTCAGTTCCACTACTCAATCCTCAATGTCTCGAATACTGGCAGAAAGTGGCGAATGGAGTGCGTTATTATGTTCTATACGAGATTTATTCCGCTTTAGCGTGAAGCTGAAAGTATTGACCTTATTTAGTTCACGTTGTATTCTCCTCCTGTTATAAAATCATTCCACCGAGTGGGAATAACTCCACAACTGTTGCACTTACAATTACACGCTTGTAATTGCCACTGTGCCAAGAGGGTCTCAATTACTAGAAAATCTGTTTATATTAACGGCCGAAAGCTTTTATTTCTTATCGCACTCTTTCTCTCTTATACTTTGCCAAATTTATTATTCACCAAAGCCAGATGTAACATAAAAATAGATTGATTTTTTATCTCAATATTGGACAATGCAATAATTTTGAACGTTAAATGGTCAATAAAGTAGTATTGCAAGTTATCCGATGTATTATATTTCTAATTTATAGGAGGCCATTATTTTAAAATATCACGATTCTGCCAAATGGCGTGGAAGGGCCAGGAATTGATAAAAAACGATGCGATCTCGTGCCAGATAATTAAGGCTTTTGAGGAATCATTTTATTAAAAAAACGTTTTGGCTTACCTGACATGTCAGCCATGATGTGTTGTATACTGAGCACGTACAGGCAGCTCTAGTAGTATTGCTAGAATTAAAAATAAAGTTTTATATTTACAAAGTGTGGTATAAATAAAGTTTTATATTTACAAAGTGTAGTATTGCTAGAATTAAAAATAAAGATTTAGTACAAATTTTGTTGTATTTCTTATCTTAGTTTATCAACTTAAATCATTAAAGTAATACAGCACTCTGTACTCTATTATTATGGTTTTTTTATAAATATACTCTTATTAGGTACAGTTTTATTGGAAAACTGTAGGTTTTTCTATACTAATAACCATATAGACTTCACATTTTAAAATATTAACAATTATGTTGTAGTTATGTTACATGTTTATTTAAATTTACGTAATATGCTCAATTCATTCATTTTAACTTCTTATATACTATTCTATTTTAAAATATGTAATTATACCTTCAAAGTATATTTAGGCGGTATCCAACAGCATCACCCCATAAACGTGAACATTACGCGTCGCAAAGTTGCATCGAATCTATCCGATACGCGATCTGAAAAAAACCGACCGCTCTTCCTTTTTTACCCATAGAAAAAGAAATTCCAATAAAAAATGTCGATTTCGCAGATGTTGATTTTATAAATTTCTTGCACGTGTTTTGGGTATTTTTTGCGTCCTGTGCGGTCCGAATATGAAATTGACTAAAACTGTTACTAGTAGGATTAATTACGATCAAATTGCGGTAAATAATCCGAAAAAATATTGTGAATTTGGATAAGATTGCTGAGTAATAATTATCTCATATATAATATAATCATTATTTTTGGTTAATCTTACAATACTTTATTTATTACCGAATAAAAAAAATATTTCTATGTTTCTATAATTTTTATACCTTTTCCTTTATACCCTGCGTATGGTTGGCAAAATAAAATAACCTAGTATAAAGACATTTATTTCTCGCTTTCCGCGCGAATTCGGGACTTTACATACTCAGTAGTGGAACTCAACGCTGCACTTTCACGCCGGTCTTATCAGAGCGCGGAAATGAAAACAGTTCACACTCCTGAGTGGAAAACGAACCTACGAGCATCGCGTTTACGATCGGGCACTGTACACTTGCACCACGATAGTACCAAACGTATGTATTATAAAAAAAAATCTCATCGCTATCGCAAAGTGAGAAAGTTATAAAATGAATATCTCTATAGCATCTTGGCCGCTGACAGTTCTAATCTAGAACACAAATGCCTTCTCGTCGATCGTTTTGTTTTCATTAAGCAATTTTTATGTACAGGTGACACATAATATATGTTAGGCAAGTCGTGGTGCAGCGGCACGGAGTGTGACTGTAAAACCGACTGGTTTTGGGTTCGATGCGCACTCGAGGAGATGAAATATTTACTTATGATGAGGTATTGGAAAAATTTAAAGTGTACATGAATATATACATATACAAGTATATACGTATGGTATATTATATAGTGTCTATATTTTTTAAATAAAAATAAAAATTGAATCTGTTTTTAAGATACTCCGCCCCCCCATTTTTTTAAATATTTATTTTAATTAAGTGTCACATAATAATCATAAAGTAGTAAACCTAGTATGGTTGTTTTGTAGGGTGCCGTATCTTTTAAGGAAAAAAGGAACCCTCATATGATAACTTTGTTGTCCGCCCGTCCGTCTGTCTGTCAAGTGCCTTTATATCAGGAACGCTCGGATATATCGAGATGAAATTTAAGCCATATACTTCCTATGGTTATGGTATGGTCCTTTAATTTCCTGAAAAAATATTTCGTATTTCTATATTTACTTAAAAAATATATGGCCGTTTTTATCGCAAAAAGTTAATAGGGTAAAAACCTTCCGGTTGGCCTAGAATTATTAAAAGGGGGGCAAAATTTGATATTAAAGTCGCTGAGGTAAGGTATCAGGTAAAAGGGCTCTGGTTAAGCGAAGCTTGAATTTCAGAAATAAAATCGAGATCTCCAATTGGAGATTGGCCTGAACTTTTAAGTTTTTTATGAAGTTATAATTGCTACAGGACACGACAAAGTAGACAAAAGGAACTTAGTGTAAACATACTTCGTTTCCCATTTTCTTGACTTTGCGTATTGGATAGCGGAGCTCAACGCCGCTGTTTGTATACCAGAGCATGCAAAAGTCATAAAGTAGTATAGAATAGAATCATTTACATATAATCAATCCTCCAAGTGGTCATAGCCGTCCAGTTTCCAGACTGTCGCTGCGCCACAGTGCCGCGATATCTTTGAGGATAAGATGTTATTATTAGTAATATAATTTAAATATATTACACTAAAACAACCTAAGATAATATAATAAATTTCTACACTAGTCATATGAAGCAAAACATGGCGTTGAGTTCTGTCACTCAACACGCAATGCCTCCAGAATTCGGCGGAAAAATGGGGAAGGGAAGTGTTTTCATAGGAACAGAGTGCCCTAATATTAGGTTCTCTTTGCCTACCCTGCTATGTGCAAGATAAGACGTGAAGCTAAAAAAAACTAGTCTTAATACTATTATCTAATATCGTAAATAATAATGACTTAGCTCGACATAACTCTATGCGAAATGAGTAAAAACATTAAAAAAGCAAAAGTGAAGGCAGCTGTCGAGCACGAGCCTTGCGCGCCTCCGACAATAATTGTAGATTGATAAAAAATATACGCATTCTGTGAGACAGGAAGAGGCGGCATATTGCGGGCACTTCCGCGGTCTGGTGCGGCGCGGTGGATGTGGACATGCCTAGATGTGCTTATATTAATACTAAATAAGTTTATTTCATTAAATCATCTTATAAAACTAATATTAAAACCATATTAGAACAACATAAAGTTAATAATAATAATAAAATTATGAGTAAGAAATGTATTTTATTATTTTGGAATCCGTTCGAAGTGATTACACATTAGCTATGAATTAATCAAGTGTGTAAATAAGTCTATTATTAACAAGGAAGTTTTAAACTAGATAATATTATTGTCATATCCATACTATTCTATTCCTAAGGTTCTAAACTTTTTCTTAATTTGATCATCAATTGTTTGTACTAAAAGGTATCGAGATGAAAGAGAGAAATTATAAAAAAAATTGGCTCGTGCTCAAACTCTCGTTTTTTGCGGAAACGCGGGTGTAGTTTTTTAGATCTTCCACTCTCCTTTGTAATTTTTTTACTTTTTTTTATGAATACATATTTATAGTTATACAGTGAAATTATAAGTTTTTTCTTTTTTTTCATTTTTTAAGCGACATGTGGCTAATGACAATGATTCGCAATACGCAGATGTGCTAGACAGGTTTCGAAAGTATTCTAGATAAGGATATTTTTTATTTTAATTGGCAATAAAGTTTTAAAATTATAAATGTATATAAGTAATAATGAGATTGTATTACTATCAGAATTTCTTATGTATTTTTTTGTTTTGAATATGTTGTAATTCAAAATGACATTGGTAAACTAAATAATATTTAAGGCCAGTCGTGGCGCAGTGGCACAAAGTGTGACTGTAAAACCGATTGGTT
>DVQM01001710.1:0-11434 GCA_018231645.1 Heliconius ricini | reverse complement strand
AGCTTCACGCTGTATCCCGCACACAGCAGGGTAGGAAGAGGGAACCTAGTGTTAAAACACTCCGTTTCCCACTTTCCGCCGAGTTCTAGAGGCATTGCGTGTTGAGCGTCGGAGCGCTTTGCCTCGACACCAGAGCGAAGAAAAGAAATATAAATATAAATAAATATTCCATTCCCTCGAAACCCACAATCCATCAAACCCACAATCGATCTTACAGTCACACATTGTGCCCCAGCGCCAAGATCCGGCCGGCACTGACCCCTTTTTTCTTAATATTCTTTTTTAAATTTTTAATTTCCTTTTATTATATTTACTTCACACTGTATTCCCATGCATAGATGACAGTATAATATACTGTATATTATATAGCAGAAAAGAATTGAGAGAAAAAATAAACAAGATTTTGTTTCATAATATATTTGTATCGGAGAATCGGAGTCACTCCCAAACTATGTAGACTTCCATAAAGCTTAATTAAACGTACAAATTCAATATCCCGATATCAATGAGTCAACAATTCAGATAATTCAGATACTGAATCGAGTTTGAAACCATCGTAGCTCAGTTCCAAGTCCTAAATCTACTACTAATTAAGACAACACGTGGCATTGGGTTCCGCCACACAATCATTTGATACATTTGATACATCAATACATAATTATTAAATCAAATAAATAATGTATCGAACTTGGGAAAAAAGTGGAAAATAGAGTATTTACATCCGCTCTGCAGTATGAAGGTAAATATTGTACATAAAACATTTGTCCAACAAACAAAACATGGTCTCAATACAAAAGCTATGTTAAGATATATAGATAAATAGAATTCAAATTTTTCATTTTCCATCGTCAATTTTCTGCGTCACCCACGTTTGTTTGACTTTTGCTTGAAGTTATTTAATTAAGCCGAGGTTTACCTTTCTACGCTAATACTTTACCCCTTCACCCTGATTTAAAATCACCCCTCAATACTTAACTAAGTTAATTACGGCCTTTGAATTTGCTTCATTTAAACCTTTTTTGTATATTGAACGTAAAGGATTTGTAAGTGTGTTATTAATTATCATTATCATGAAGCCATGGCGGCCGCCAGCATGCCGCGACGCGTCTTTCTGTAAGCCCGACGGTTGTGGCTTCGATTCCCACTCGGGAGGTTAAATTATTTGTATTACATATATTTCTGGTAACAAAACAAAGCACAGCGTTGGGTTCCGCTACTAACACTCAGTGTCTCAAAAGTTGTACTGAAGTTGAGACACAAAACGTCTTAGCTTAGTTTTTCCTTGGCATACCAAACTGTTCTAAATAAAATATCATCTTTATCAGTAAAACGACAGCTGTGGTTTCAATGATATTTGCAACAATGAATTATTTAAATGTTGCCTAGAAAATTGGCCGGAAAATGGAAAAAGAACTGTCTTAGCATTCCGTTCTCTCTGCCTATCGTGCTATACGCGGGATACAGCGCAAAGCTAACAAAAAAACCTTTATTTACGTACACCACGACAACTTGAAAAAGCGTAACAATATAAATATTAAATTGTCGCTTTTGTTACAATTACTAACTAAATTCTTCTACTTCCACTTCTTATTTACTAATGTATTAAAACAAAGCGAACTATTTGTAAGGCGAGGCATGCGTCGCGTCGCTCAGCACCGAGTTCGCTTTAAAACACGAACTGAGCATCGAAACACGATTGTTTATTCAAAACCGCGTCTGTTTAAAACTTTACGCGACTCTTGATCAAATTAAACTTAATGTAAGCATTTCGCGTGAATTCAGAACGAGATGTCATCTTGTAGAACAGGAGGCTGCAACGGATTTTGCTTTGTCTTGTCCTGACATTGATCCCGGCGTTTATTGCCTTCCTGCTCAATCTATTCCAATTTGCACGATCTTTAACAGTCATCCAAAGCAGTCGAACCGTGGACGAACCGTCCAGACGATCTATCTCTAGGAATCCCAAGACTACATCGAATGAATGTGTTGCGTATGTGATCAGAGAGAGTTACGAAGCATATCCACCTGAGTATCTTTATTTCCGTGACATGAAGCGCCTGAGTGTGCCAAGATAGTGGCGACAGGCATTCGCTGCAGTATTTAAAAACTGGAAAGGTTTGTAAATGACAGAAATTTCAACGAGTTAATAGCCCAATATAATTTATTTTAAATATTTATATGTTTTTTTTAATATTTTGCAAAACCATTACATGATATATTTTACTAATACATTTAAGTTTTTAATGAACATCACGTTTTGTTTTATTTATGCATTGATCATAACATATTAAGTAAAGTCTTCTTTATTCTTGCATGTATACGATATATCTGAATACTATTTAAATTATGCTTGAAAAATGAATACTTCATTATTTTACATTTGCGTGTACAAAACCAGTACGTAAATTTTAAAGCCGAAGGCTTTTGATAACTTAATTTGATGAAATAAAAACATTATAAAAGTATATTTAACGGCATTGTGGCCTACTTACGAAATGTTCAAATATGATTTCACAATGGTTCTTTGTCTGAGTTCCAGTAGGAGGAACGTTTAGTCTTGTAATATTTATGTTCTGGCGCAGCGGCACAGCAAATAACTGCAAAAGCAACACATATGGGTTCAATTCCAATGGGATGGATTACATTTATTCCCTCACTGTGATTGCACGAAGCCCTACACTGAGTTTTGCCACTCAAACTCAAACAAAACGCAAAATGTCGAAAATTCGACGGTAAGTGGGGAACGGAGTATCTTAACTTTGGGTTCCCTCTGCCTGCTACCATACTATATACTAAAAGCAGCATGAAGCTAAAAAAATTGAGTCGGTTTAGTGTTGAGTTCACATAACTCACAATTTCTAAAACATTTGAAGAACGGACTAAAAATTATACTTTATCCAACCCCTGGACTACACAAGATGTAGATATCGCGTAGACGTCGGTTTTAATTCGTTTTGCTAATTTTCTTACAATTTGTAGCGAAAATGTTACTTCCTGCGTTTCTTCTTTTTACATTTTTTAAACCTTTTAGGAAAAAGTTAACATCTGATAAAATTTAAGACGTAAACTCTTACTCTTACTCGTAGTTCTTAATACGAGTTTTATAAATAAAACGTTACTTTTATAAAAAGTGCTTTACGTTTATTTTAAATATCATCAGTATAATTTATTATATCAATACCTACTACAGCTAATTTCTTTATAAATTTAGGTTTTAAAAATAGCTTCACGCTGTATCCCGCACACAGCAGGGTAGGCAGAGGGAACCTAGTGTTGAAACACTCCGTTCATTTTAATTTACTTTGAAAAATAAATAAAATTTAGGTTTTAAACTCTAAAAATCCCATCATAAAACAAAAATATTCATTTTTTATTAAAATTATATTTGGATGCGGTAAAATAACTCGTATAAGTGTTTGACTACTTACACAATGGCAAAGAGCAAATATTTACTGTAATAAAAGATTAATTATGATTATGACATTCACATCCAAATAATTTTAAAACAATATAATATTTTCAAATGTCTTATTTTTATTTAAACACTCTTACGCCTTCTACCGCATATTTGCCCACTTTCCGCACAATTTTCGAGACATTACCAGTTAAATAGCGGAACTTATTGCTGCGTTCTACCTTCTTGTACTAATCATTTTAATATTTTTAATGCGGTAATATTTTAATGGAAAATAAGTAAATAAATAGAAATTCCGGGTTAAGAAAAAGTATGAATTTAAATTTAGAAGCTCTAAATGAGAGAAAAATCTCAAATTACCTATATTGTAAGCGGCAAAAACAAAATTTTCCATCTTAAACGACAATCAAATAAACAAACAAATATATCTTACCATCTATTTCAAAAGGACCAATCCGAACAATCTTAGTTTACAGTACAAGTGACGTAAGCAAACCGTCGCGGCTACAGGCAAGCGGTACAAAGCGCGCGGACGGCAGCTTAACAAATGTACGGTGTAAATAGCGACGAGTGCACTTGAAATACACTACACTTTAAGTGTAGGTTACACTGGAGTAGATCTTGTTATGTTTTTTTTATGTTTTAGTTACGATAATATATAATTTGTGTTTCTTTTTGTTTGTATGTTTGTGGGTAGGTTTGCGGTAATCGTAGTGTGTTTGTTGAAATTAAACGGTTCTAAGTGATTTTTTGTTTATCAAAATGTCTAGTTACCGTGGCAACTCAATAGCAAATAGTCTGATTCTAAGCGAGAGCGTTGTGGATTTGATTCTCCTTTAAATGACTATTATTTTCATTTTCTTGCGCTATTAACTCTTACTCCTCACCTTAACGCCGTAAAGCTGGGAACCGAAATATCTTAACATAAGATTTCCTTTACCCCGCCATAAACGAGATATAGCGGCAAGCTAAATAATAATGATATAAAAAACTGGTCTTTTAATTGAACTCTTTTAGAATTTAGTCGTGGAGGCAAATAACCTATTATTCTAATCGATAGAATATCAAACCATAAACAAATCAAAATTTAAACTTCAATTTAGCTCTAGCACTTAAAAACTTCCACTTGTGTCTTCAACTTAACATTAGCTTCGTAAAAATACATCAAGCCAGTGCTAGATACTTGCTGGTGTAATGGAAAAGAGACAGAGCCATCGGTCCTTATACAGTGTAAATGTACTACTTAATATACTATCTTGGGTGTACTTTTTTGTAGAAATTAGTATTTTTTCTTTCTGTAGATCAGTAGAAAGTGAAAGTGTGTAATTAAGCTTGATAGGTGCGGGTTCGAATACAGTTATAATAAGACGTGACAAGTATTATTATATTAGGTTTATTCGGCGATACACAATAGAATGGTATTCTAGAGTCTTACTATCGTGTTTTGAGGAGAAGTAGAAGTTATTCACTTTTATCTTCCTTACCTAATAATTCGCGATAGGTTATTAATCAAATAAAATTCGAAGTATTCTTATTTTCTTAGTCTTTGTTGCAGAGAATATTTAAAAATTCAAAATATTCTCATTTATTATTTTATAAACTACCCACCAGAATAATAGGTATTTTTTTTTATTTTATATTTTTATTAGCTTCACGCACACATTAGGGACAGAGGAAACCTAGTATTAAAACCTTTCATTCCCCACTTTTCCGTCGAGTTCTGGAGGCATTGCGTGGTGGAATTCAACGCCGCGCCTTACCTCCACACCAGAGGAAAGAAAAAAATATATAAATGTAAGTAAATATTTAATTTACTAAGAGAAATGTGTTACCAATTTTATTAGAATGACGTATTATTTGGGATCTAAAATTTGACTGACAATTTTGGATCATTAATTATGTAAAGCTCCTAGATCCGTACATCGTATATAACGCGGAGGTAATATTAAAATGTCAAGTTATTTCTGTAACATAGATATTTCTATAACGGTTATTTGAAAGATATCATTAGAAACGAACGATTTTAATCATATTGTTAAAATTGTTCGTTAAATAATATTATTTTCTTTCCTATTCTTTCCTCAGCTGAAGTATTAATGGGCGGGACATAAGTACAGCGGCTGGCATAAGTAACCTAATGTTAAGTATGATATAAGTATATACGCATCTCTGGAAAAAAAAATGAAAAGAAAATATCCACGCAATTGACATACATTTAAAGCTGAGCTGATGTACCTTTAAAGGACAAAAGAAATTTCTGAAGAAGCTCGAGACCTTCAATTTTTATATGGAACTCTCTTTAGGCTAGCCCGTCTCACGCTGGTCTGGTATTTTTTTTCAAATCAAATTAATTTCATTGAAATTTACTACTTTTTTGTCGAAGTACGTATATTTACAAACTAATAATTTTTTTTTAGCATCACGCTGTGTTCCAGTCATAGCAGAGTAGGCAGAGGAAACCTGAGAACCTAGTGTTAAGGCACTCCGTTTCCTAATGGACAATTCCATTCGACAATTTCCACCGAATTTTCGATGAATTGACTGGTTGATAGTCAACGCCATGCCTTACCTCGTTACCAGAGCAAGGAAATGAAAATATGTCTTAAATATTTCGTTCACCCTAGTGGGAATCGAACCCAAGACCGTAACATTTAGCCCTATACATCTGCAGCCGGGCTACGACTACCTCAAATGATGAACATCTATATATAGATAAACAGAAAATATAACAATATGAAACACGCTGTATACTCCTACCTTAACACAAACACCGCAATGATACATGACGGCAGGTGCGCCTTGCCTCTGATGGAGACGAAGGTGTATACGAAATGAAATCTGCAAATCCTTACAACAAACGCCGTATAACGTATTTCACACCTCGGCTTGTTCTGGAGATGGATTAAAATAGGTTTAAGATTGTGACTGTATTAATGAAACGTGATATTGTATCGTTCGTATGTAAATTTAACGGTTGTTTCAGCCCGCCCTGGCAGATAAAGGGCGTAGTTAAGTTTCGCCACTTAACAAATATGTATCCATAATCCTCCATAAATTTAGAGGAAAATTATCTTAGGAGTATGTAGGGCTTAGATTTCTTGTTAAGAAGCGGAAAAAACAGTGCAACTTATTTTTATATTAACTTAAACTTTTTAATATTAGAATAAAGCTATTTTCATTAGTTACCATTTATGAAAAAAAATAAGGAACAAATAATAAAGGCCATTAATACACATTATTTTAACAAAATCAATTTAGAATACTAAAAAAACGCACCCAACACCCCTTTTAGAGTCATTGGAGCGGAATAAGACATGTAATCAGGCTGTCGGACGTCAGCAGTGACGCGCAATCTCCCTATATCGGGGTAGTCGGCCAAGCGGAATTACTCGAATAAAAACATTTGCGAATTCAATTCGATTCCATTCGATTTTTTTATTTATACATTAAAACATAAACTTTAAAGTGAAATAGAAACAGTTTGATGCTTTTTACTGTATAATAGGATAGATAGAAGGAATCTAGTATTGAGACAATGCAATCCCTACTTTCTGCTCAATTTTCTAGACATTGTGTTGTGTGCAATTGTACCACCTTTATACATAATATGTGAAGGTAAGTCCGTTTCTCCAATTATTTGACGTTCAAAAAATGATGTAACCCCTTTTTTCAATTAATTTATTTACTTTGAGTGAGAGTGTAGTTTTCAGGATTATATGGATCCAGTTGATACGATTTTCATTAAATTTTTTCAGTAGGAACTTTCCGATGACGACCAACATTTTTTGTTATTAATAAGGTTTGCTAGTAGAACAGTGACTTCATCTGAACTATCATTATCGTTTTCAGATATTATTGATAATTTTTGACTAGAACAGTCATCGAGGGAACATCGCTTTCGGAATTTAAATTATCACCATCACTAGTCATGCAACGATCACCAGGAATGGAATTATAATGTTCCCTAAAAAAACGTGAAGGCCATTCTGTCTAACAAGAAGAAAGGCATATTTTTAAAGCGAGGCAAGCAAAAGAAATAAATAATGAAAATATATAATTTTCTCAGCTATAAACAACTCAAAATCCAAATGCTAATTTGTTTGAATGCAATTCCATGTTCAAACAAAAAATGTTTTAGTGCGTACGAGATCAAATATGGAATCAAAGTTTACTTTTTCTCTGTTATCGTTTTGTCAAAACGAATTTCTCAAACTGAAGTGTGAGAGTGAGATCCTGCTGTTTCACTCTCTTGCGCATAAGGAAGGTCATTTCGTAGTACCATACCTAGACAAATAGTTTTGTATAAAGTTTAATCAAAACTGCAATATCATACATAGACTCATATGCGATAAAGTGTTAGGAAGAAATTCTAGTCATTTTTAGGCATTTACTATACTTATCGCCTACAGCGTAAAACTACACTCGAAGAATGTATCAATTCTATTCTCTGGTACCAAGACAAAGAGCCGCGTTAAGACCGCGCGGCGAGCCGTCACCCATTGCGTGTTGCAATGTCTCCAAAATTGAGTGATGCCAATCTTAACGCTTTCCTCTACATACCCTAATATGCAGGATACAGCATGAAGCTTTTTTTTATTTATATAGAAATGAAATAGCAATTGATTTTACCAATAGCATGTTTGATCAAAATTATTCGTACTACAGTACTATATCATTTAATAAGGACTTTTGGGGCGATCGTGGCACAGGAGCACAAGAGTGTGACTGTACTGCGACGGTTGTGGGTTCGATCCTCTCTTGAAGGAATTGATTATTATTTATAAATATTTTAATTTCTTGGGTCTAGCGCTTAGGCAAGTTTGGCGTTGAGTTCCACCACTTATCACTTTCCGCCACTGCCTAATAAAAATCGGCGGAAACTGAGGAACGAAGTGTCTTAACACTTTGTGCCGTCTACCTACCTACCTACCTCGCTGTGTGCAGGATATAGCGTGAAGCTGATCATCTAATAATGTTAATAAAAACGATCGAAAAATATAAATACTTAGAAAATATTTACCTTTTTCCTTAATAAAGTCTCGAACGCTGTTTCTATAAAAACACCGTCTTATGCCAAGTGAAAATCTCTCGAAGTAACGGACGCTGTCACTTAATACCCCTCTAATTGTTTACTTTCTTCTTTGCTACTTAGAACTGTAGTTGCTTAATTTGTTTTTTTTTTTTAAATTTTATTCTATATAGACTTTAAATACTTTATGATTTTAATTAAATATTCAAGGCAGCACAACCCTGAGCGGTAATCAAACCTAAACTAAAATATAACGTAAATATACCCAATATTTACTTAGATTATTATGTAAATCTGCACATACGGCCAGTTTAGGTTTGATTACCGCTCAGGGTTGTGAATGTTTATGAAGGTTTGTAAGGATTCTACAAAAAATAAGGTAATAGTATGACGTTGAAATTCGACACTCAACACGCAATATTTCGAATTCCGGCGGAAAGAGGAGGCTGCAGTGACTAAACACTAGGTTCTCTCTGACAAATATGAAGCTGAAAAAAAACTGTTTTTATCTTTACATATATTTTCAGCGTACATATATAGCAAAGTACATAAAGAGATTATAGTTTTAAGACAGACACTGTCGGAATTGTTTATTTATACACAACAAGATTCACAATCAAAATTCTTTACTAATTATAAGCATTCACGCTTTTTCCCGCATCAGAGTTAAGTCTTATTGTATCTTACTTTTAAATTAATTTTTGAAACATTTGCGAGTTGAGAGATGTAATTTAACGTCAAGCTTTATGTAACATAGGCGAAAAATGAATATGATTAATGTATTTCTTCCTCTGCAGGATTCAAACTCATAACAATCGCGCATCAGATGGTATATTACTGTACCATCATTACCTTTATAACAATAAATAAAAAAAATATCAATATACATTTTAATTTTTTATTTTCTTTCTGATATCTAGGGATTTACTTGAATTTATTTTGACGAGACGATTCAACGTATTCATGATCACGAACCGTCCTCGTATTTTAAATATTGTTTAACGGCGATGCACTTTGAGCTTTTAAAATAAATATATTATAGAATATTTTATTCGAGACAGTCGTGGTGTAAGGGCCAGCGTTATACTATAAAATCGATGGTTTTAGGTTCGATCTCCAGTCGAATTAGTAAATTTTCATTTATCCCCTCTGATCTGGTCTAGTTTGGTGACTCAACACGCCATATTGCGAAAATGGAGTGGAAAGCAGGAAACGAAGTCTTTTAAGGTTAAGTCCTCTTTGCCTTACCTGCTTCTTACAGGATAAGGTATATGTTTTACCTGTATGATTTATTATATTTCCGAGTTAGTGCACTTCCAGTTTGTGCTGGACTATGAGGCTGGATGCCTTTAATATTTCGTTTATTTTCGCTTTCAAAATCGCTTTATTTTTCGACGTTCTTTGTTCATTTACTTATTTTATACAAATTATTAATAATTATCAGTTCTGAGTTTCGAGTTTGCGTTTGTAGCTTTTTAATTTGGCTGGACAAGCTGGGGCGTTTGATTTGATATTTTCATTTCCTCGTAATAGCACATATCCTACAATTTATAATATGATATAAATTTTAAGCAGGCGAAGCCGCACGTGTGTCGATAATTTAATATTATTTTGATTGATAGATAAAACTCTTTATTGCATACATAGAGGAAATAAAATATTTTAAAAGAGAATATCAATATAAAAACCAATAATACAATTAACATATCTTGTGCATATATGCAAAGGCGACGTTATCACTATTAGTGGTCTCTTACAAGTAACCTTAATTTCCAAATTTCAAAAAGTTGGGAATGTGGTGTATTAATACTAGGTTTCCTCTGCCTACCCTGCTATATATATTTACTATACAGAAGATTTCAAGCCAAAAAAACGGACAATTTTATTTAAGTCGCAAGCAACGGTGTTACCGTTGTAGTGAGAGATAAATGGCGTCTGTTAGCAGCTTGCAGTGTCGGATAATAAAAAACATTTCAACTTCACTTTGATATAATGCTTAAAATTAAAATTTCGTTAAGTTTTAATCACTTGTGGATGTATCTTAATGTGGAGGACTGGAAGATATAAATAACATACATCAGCTTCACGCTGTATCTCGCACACAGCAGGATAGGCAAAGGGAACCTAGTGTTAAGAGTCTCCGTTCCCCAGTTTCTGCCGAATTTTGGAAGTATTGCGTGATGAGTGGCAGAACTCAACCAGTCAGTGTTACAGTCACACTTCGTGCCACTGCTCCACGACTGGCCTAGTTACTTTTTCTTTGCCAATCTAATATGTAGACAATAGAAGCTACATACCATTGTGGCCCGGTGGGACAAGGATGTGGCTGTTAACCCGAAGGTTGTGGATTCGATTCCCACTTGCTTTAGTAACAAAAGTAAAATTTTTTAACAAAAAGGCAAAGTGCAGCGTTCGCGGAACCATTCAATACACAATGCCTCTAAATTCGGCCGAAAAAGGGCAACGGACTGTCTTACATTAGGTTCCCTCTGCCTACCCTGCCTATGTAGGAGGAACTAAAATAAAAATATAAGTAAATATAGTAAATATTCATTATAAGTAAGTGTACAAACGTTGTGTAACCGAAACTATAAATATTAAATATATTTATTTTCAGTTACACATTGTCGATACAAATATTTTATGTAAGTAATTTTTTTGAGTGCCTTTAATGTAATGTTAAGTGAACCGCCATAAAACTTTTATAGATAAGGGAATAAAATCTTAACTTATAATAAAATTGCAACTAAACGCACTTGTTTTGCGTTGACTAGCGTTAATGTTGGTAACAGCTTCTAATCTGGAGATACTTCTTATTTATTTTACTAAATGAAAATGTATATGTTCAAAGGAGCAATTAGAACTAATTATACATTTTATAGAGGCCAGTCGTAGCGCAAGGGCACAAAGTGTGACTGTAAAACCCAACGGTTAAGGGTTCGATCCCCACTCGAGGAGATTAAATATTTACTTAAATTTATATTTTCATT
>DVQM01001709.1:0-11435 GCA_018231645.1 Heliconius ricini | reverse complement strand
GTCGTCAGGAACGCGCACAGCTCCGACGCGCCCACGTGCGCCCCGTTGCTCTTGTCCACCACGTATATCACTACCTGGGAAACGTTACTTTGTTTCATTTTCCTCTCTTTTCAGGTCTGAGTAACTTTACTGGTGCTTTATTATTACACTTTGCCTTTGTTGGTTTTTAAACAAAATTCTTGGACCAGTCCGGTCAATCTATCGCATATATTTCGATATTGTACAATTTTATTATATATAACAATATTTATTTCATGTGTAGAAAGGGGATAAAGTGGATACATTTTTAAAATAATAGGATCAAATTTTATGAGTATAAAATAAAGAAAAAATCAATTGAAAATTGCAGCACATGATAAAACTTTACGGTTTTCAATCTTTTTTAAATCAATAAACAAAAACAAACAAACAACATTCAGGCGGCTTCGAGTTACATAATTAAATGAGGGATACATCAGAGTGTACAAAGAGTTAATTATAAACAAAAAAACATGCACTGCAATGCACTTCACAAACTAGTTTTGTTTCATACCATATGTATTATTTATATTTATATAATTTTTTGATGGCCCATATCGCAGAAATAATAAAATAGTCCAACTATGTGGCTAACAATAGCATAGACCATCTCTATCAGTTTGTTTATTTGACTACAAATCAACCTGTATATTGTTTCTATTTATAATTGAGCTTCACAAGGTACAGGTATTCTGTAAATAACAAGGTAGACAGAGGGACCCCAGTATTAAGATATCTGATTTCTCACTTTGGAGCCAAGACATTGAACTTTGTCATGTAAAAGAGTGAGAAAATGAAAACAACTTATTCCTCCAGTGGGAATCGAATGTATAACCTCCACATTTAGAGTCACATGCTGTGCCTTGCACTACTAATAATAGCATCTATATATTTTTATAAAATTTAGTAACTACCTGACTTTTGGTCTCTGATACAGCTTTTACAGACTCAATGTTGACTGACAGGTTGGGTTTATTTCCTAAAAGACCAGAGAGGGATGTGCATAATGCTTGCTGATTGTTCCTAAGAAAATATTATAATATTTAGTAAACTCTTCATGAGATCTAATATTAAATAATAGCAACAATAAACAAAAATAAAAAAAATTAATTAAAAAAAACACAAACACAAGCTCCAAAACAGAAGCTTTATTATATATATTTCTCTACTTTATGCCAAATTTAATACCTTGCGTATTCAGTATTGGAACTCAACACCGAGCATTATCTTCTCACCACAGTCGGGAAATGAAAATAATTCATACATTCAATGAGGATCAAACCCATAACACCCTCAACACAATTTTTTTCATACTAATATGGTTGAGGAAGTTAGATTATTTGTAGCCATAAGGCTGCCTTTGTATACTTTTTCCTTTTTTAATTTTATATATATTTTTGAGTACAATAAAGACTATTTCTATTCTAATATAATGATTTTACATACTTTATATCTTGTTCTGGTTTACTAAACACCATAGCAACATGTCCATCTTTGTCTTCTTTCCCACCCAACCTTGAATAACCAACTGCTTTGAAGCGACAAAGTGGGTTTTGCTCATTTAGTTCTAATGGTGGAGCATTACGACTGTAATATGCTTGACCTGTGAAAATAAATGCAATTTAGGTATCAAATGAAAAGTTTATAAATAAAATGCATGATACAATGGCACAGCGTTTACTGTAAATAAAACGGGTGTAGGTTCGATTCCCATTCAAGAATTACAACAATTTAACAATTTTTTTCTACAACAATTTAAAAGGTAATGAAACTAATAAAATATCAAATGAAACTTACCAGTCCCCCATTGTGCCTGTATAAGATTCCACTTGGCAAGGACTTGGTCTCTCTCATCACCAAAAACATTACAGTTGAAAACTGCTGCAACTAAAGCCTCGTGAGCGTTTGTAGGACCCTGCTGTTGTTGCTGTAAATAATTATATTCTTTCTTGGTACAGATATTTAATCATATGGAAGTTTATGTGTAATGTAACTTTCCACATAATTTAATCATATTTGGGGCCATCGAGGCCCATGACAAGGGTCACACAATGGTTGTGGGCTTGTCAATATTTTTTTTTCTTTGTTATGGCACCAAAGCAAAAGCTGGGTGTGGTGTTCCACCACTCAACACGCAATGCCTCATAAATTCGGTGGAAAGTGGGGTATATAGTGTCTTAACACTAGTTGCTATCTACAGTGTGGAAATTAAATAGTAAAAAATACTAGAACATGCCAACCTGCTGTTGTTGTTGTTGTTGCTGCTGCTGCTGCTGTTGTTGTTGTTGTCCAAAAGGTGTAGTTCCCAATCCTGCTCCAAATCCACCAAATCCTGTAGTAGTAGTTTTAGCCCCAAACGTGGAACCAAATGTGGAACCTGTCCCAAATGTAGGTGCCGCTCCCCCGAAGGTTGAACCCCCTGCGCCAAAAGCTGTACCCGTACCAAAAGTGCTTGTCCCAAAGTTACTTGCACCAAAACCTAAAACGGATATTAAATTTATTGGTTTTTTTCTTTCTATACATGCATTTATTTAAGTGTCTGTCTGTGATATCAAAATAACTGATTTCTTTTCAAGTGCATACCTTTAACATTTCTTCTACCAAGCCTGTTATACAAGTAACATCTGAAGGTGCTTTTTTTGTTACATATACACATTCTTATAAAAACTGAAGAGGCCATAAGAGGATCTGCTTGTTTCATAACTTTGAACTATTTTGTCTGAATATTTTTATTGTATGATACAGTAATCTAATTTTAAGATACAATAATCTAATTTTAGGATGTTCATTCACTAAACACATAGACTATACAATATTACACTTTATGGATTAACTATAAGAAAAACACAAGCACCAACTCACATTTTGACACAGAGGCCATACTTTAATGTTCAATATTTAAAGATAGGAAAAAAATTAAACAGACTCTTTTTTCCCTAGTTTTATATAAAGCTCATAACAAAAAGATATTGGTGTGACTTATTGCTTAAGTCATATAATATTATACTAATTCACCTGTAGGTTTTGCAGTGGTTGCTCCAAATCCAGTCCCACCAAAAAGTGAAGGTGTTGTTGTTGTTGCAGTACCAAGACCACCAAATGGTGCTGAAAAATTTGTAAAATATTGATAGAAATACTAAATATTCAATTGTTATAAGGTGTATCTATTTAAACAAATAAAATATACATATATCATTATTATTCAGTATTCATATTCTGTCAGTTGATTTGACAGACATATACAGAATAGTACCACATGTTGTGTTGGTTATACTTGTGAATTTGTTACTTGCAGTCATAAGCAGCTTGTTTAATAAAATTCTTAACTTGTGTGTATGTCCGAGACATTTTATTCACAATGGTAGATTAAAAATAAACAACTGTAGAACAGTAACTCTCAACCAGATATGTTTTACTAATCTTTGTTTAAAACTCAATTTTTATTAGTATTGGCATTTGTAAATTTCATAAATACCTGAAGTAGATGAAGTTGCACCAAATGTGCCAAAACCAGATGATGTTGAGGTCGTTCCGAAACCTCCGAAACCTGCAGTGCTTGTTGTAGCAGTATTCGTGCTACCAAACGAAAAAGTTGCTGAAAGTATAGAATATTTCAGTGTTGTTGCTAAACATATTTAATCTAATAATTTATGTCAAGGAAATTTAGGAAATTACGTTTTGAAGCAGCACCGAAACCAGTATTTTGTGTACTTGTAGCTCCGAACGAAAATGCCATGTTTACTTAACAATTTCAGTCACACATGAACTCAGTTATTATAAATTAAAAATGTAAGCTACAATTTCTTTAAAACCACAATGATACGAAAAAAAATGTAACCAAGAATAAGTAATTAACATCAAATTGTTAGGCTGATATTTAGATTTTGGGGAGAATGACAGGAGACAGCAACTATAAGCGGTATTTTTGACAGTGTGTTAAAAAGATAGACAAATAATTATAAATTACAGATTTATATGCAATATAGTAATATATTATCGTATTATATTTAGTATTATTCAACTAATTATTGAGATTTTTTTTTATTATTAAGTATTGTTTTCTTTTATATAATTTATAGTTATACTTATAATATTTATCTGTGGCATGTGAAATGTTCTATAGTCTATAAAACAGCACGTCTCGCTACATTAAAAATAAGAGCATCTGACTCCAGAAATTTTGGTTATCTCGTCATTAAGTTATCCGGCAAATCAACTTTAGAAAATGTCAGACTGGGATACCGTAACTATCCTTCGAAAAAAACCTCCTAAGGCGTCAGCTTTAAAAACAGAACAAGCAGTCAATGCGGCTCGTCGTCAAGGCTTACCAGTAGACACACAACAAAAATATGGTGCGGGAACGAATAAACAACATGGTACTACTAAAAATACTGCAAAACTGGATAGAGAGACTGAAGAATTACGACACGATAAAATACCACTTGATTTAGGGAAATTAATAATGCAAGGTCGACAATCGAAAGGCATGAGTCAAAAAGATTTAGCTACTAAAATATGTGAAAAACCTCAGATCGTTAATGACTATGAAGCCGGTCGAGGCATACCGAACAATATAGTACTTGGCAAAATCGAAAGGGCAATTGGAATAAAACTTCGTGGAAAAGATCGTGGCCAACCGCTGCAGCCTCCTGGAGGAAAGAAATAACGGATTCCCTAGGAGGCGAAGACTTTTCTCCAATGTGTTTATTGCATAATATTTCTCTTAATTTTTCCGTTAAATGGGTTTTATCATATTAAACTAAGTCATGTACATGATATTATATGATGTAAGCATTTATTTTCTTTTGTTTGGGTTCTGGAAAGTTCTCTTTAGATGTTACCATCGTGAAAAAGTTACTAATATGCAGGATTATAAAATGCGGATGTGATATGCAATAAAATAGTTTATTTATGACTAATTCGTTTTTTTTACTGTGTTGAAAGTTCTAAAAAAAATCGTCAATATATCACTATTTTATAAGAAATATGAAAATTGCAAAACATTGTTTACAAAAAAATATTTATTTATCAAGCCAACGAGAAGTAGTCCTTTTTTTAAATAAAATGTGGTTAAAAATTATATTAAGAACATAATTTCAGCATTTATAAGAAAAAAAACAAGGTTTTTTTTGCATAATAAAAAAAGTTTTTGACTCAATAATGTGATTACAATTATGAATGGAGCATCTTCATTCGTGAATGACAACAGCGTAAATCGACTTCGTAATGCGTATAGTATACACATTACATTACAAGTACAAAAACTATAGTATATTATCAATTAATTATCTATGCCATTCAGCTCGTGATACTGACAGTTCATATTTGACATGCATGTCAACTATTTACAAATTACGAAATTTTGATTATAATCACAGAGGACATTCTAATATACTATAATCACTGTTCAGAGTCAATGTTCCTTGGTTATAATTAAAACATTACAATCATAAATAACTCCAGCGTGTGTTTTCCATACGATTTGATTCTGGCAAAATTGTTTGTGCTACACTGGTACAGTCGAAGCGCTTTAATTAAAGAACTGAAAGTGATCACAAATAATAAATTAAAATTGACCGACCACGTGTGATGGTCTAAAGCCCTGAACTGAAAAATAGACTAATAAATAAAATAGAAAACATGCGTGGACATTTATGTAAAAAATATTACAATTAAAGTTTCTATACATTAACATAACTGCTTTGTCCAATTCTATGTAATATATTCATTTATAACATGGAAAACACCTCTGAAGAGGAAGAAATTTTAGTTTTCGCCGAGTTTGATGAACCTATTAACTTTGATAAATATAATAACATTCATGTTTTGGGTATAGATACAAAAAATCCTATATTTCAATTAGATGATACATTTTTTACAGGTAAGATATCAAGGTCATAAATGAGTTTTTTGCTTCATTTTTCGTTTCTCATCTAGTAGGGTAGGTAAAGAGAATCTTATGATGTGATATTTTGTTAAAAGACACTATTTAGTGAAGTGACAAAACTTAAGCACACAGCACATTTCATCTTCTATTCTTTCGGTCGTTATTTTACAGGCAATCATGTGGGATATAATTCATAAAAAACACATGAAAGCTTATTATTTATACTAAGTGACCTATTAATTTCCAATGTATAATAAATTTCAGGTACCTTTGAAAACCCTTTAGGAACATACATGTTTTTTGATGAAGACCCTTCACCAAAGACTTCTGATCCACTGTTTGATAAGTTACCAGAAAAAAGTTTGAAATTCCTTTGTAAATCTAGTAAATTGATAAAAGTAGAACAAGCATACATAACACCAAAGGAAGCAAAGCAAGGCAAGTTAATAAACAATAAACTTTTATAATATCTTTCATCATATTTTATATAAATCTTGGTAAAAATTGTAAATGCAGAAGCCATGACATATGACAATGATATAGTGGTCAGACCATCACAGGAAGCAAAAAAGGTACTTACTTATATAGCAGCATACAGAACAATATCTGACTTTGTCAAATTGACAGAAGAGGAGACCAGGATAGATGGGATCATTCCATCAAAGAATTTAATCCAGCACGCCTGGCAATGATCCCATGGTAGTTACTGCAAAATGCACCCAGATAATGTTGGAAAAAAGAATGCTGGAAATGGCCCTATGTCTAGATAGCATTTTGGAATCCACAATGTGGAAGGTGCCCAAGATGAAGTGGGTCAGTGATGTTCCTGGGTGTGGTAAGACAACATGGATAGTGGTACAATTTGACTTAGCTAGGGATACAATCTTCACAACTACGATGGAAGCAGCCATCGAACTTCGAGAGAGGCTCTCGGATGTATGGAGAATTTGGTTAAAATTAAAAACCCGCACTATGGCGTCAATGCTGCTAAACGGAGCACGATGAGAATCAGACTAGTATAACCACTTGATAGTCGACAAAGTTTTAATGAACCACTTTGGATAGTGACAGCAGGTAGAATCTCCGGAGCTGAGGAAATTCTTTTAATTGGAGATTGAAATCAGCTACCCTATATAGACAGAGAGTACCTCATCGAACCACGTCGCCTCGCCATGCAAAATATATATCCTGGTATATACTCCAGGCCAGTGGTTGAGCAGGGGCACAAAGTGTGATTGTAAAACCAACTGGTTGTGGATTCGATCCCCACTCAGGAGATGATAGGTTCCCTCTGCTCATCCTGCTGTGTGCGGGATTCGTTAAATATAGAATTATATAAACACTTGCTTATCACCTTAGCTCTAAGTGAAATTTTATAAAATAATGTAGAGGTAACAATAATATTTTCTTATAATAGGTATTAATTGTATGTATAAATACAATAATGTAATTAATATATGATAAGAACATTACATATAATATTAAAGTAAAAAACAGTAAGGACCAAATGTCTGTAGTGCTGAACTGAATAAAAAAAATGTTAATAAATTTCTTCATATTTACAGGACAAGAGCATAATGAGGTACAAAAAACTAAATCTGATGATATTCAATTACCTGATTTTAACAGCGTACAAGAGGCGTTAGACAAATTTAAAAAAGAGTGGAGTTCTGAAATGGATACAAATCAAAATCTTGAACAAGTTTAATACTATAGTCAAGTTTAATCTAGATATAATGATATTATTTGAATAAATAAATTTATATTTAAAATATATCTTTTAATATTTTAGTAAATTAGAAATAAGGCTTGCCAAATATTTGTACTTTGTGCACTTGAGAAGAAAATCATCAAAAGCAATAAAAATCTTAATGGAGGCCGTAGTGACGTAGTGACACAAGTGTGTGACTAAACGCGACAGTGTAAAAATATTTATAACCAATAATTCATTTCACCTACTCAGGAAAATTAATTATTGTTCATAAATATTTTTATTTCTTTGATATGGTAAAACGGTAAAGCGCGGCGTTGGGTTCCAACATTAAACACGCCAATGCCTTGAAAATTCGGTGGAAAGGGAAGTGTCTTAACACTGTTCATCCTGGTATATGCGGGATACAGCGTGCAGCTGTAAAAAAAGAAAAATCATAAAAGAATCTTCAAGAATAAAAAGCATAAAATAACTTAATCATGATTTAATTTACAATACTTCTTATGAAAAATAATATCGTCCAAGTAAACAACAATGCTCATAGTTAAATCTATTGGGTCAAACTATTTTTTTTTAGGGGACCAAAAGACAAGATAATGGAGCTACCATTGAACGTAACAGAATCACGGTAATAGAATAAAAAGTATTTAATCGGTATAGGTACATATTATAGAAAGTATTGTATTGTATAAATAAATAATTGTGACATTTGTATCGTCCTAGTTTAAGTACGTTCAAAAATTCTCATTAATAAAAAACTAAGGGGTAAACGGAATCAATGGGACCAAATGACAATTATTACGATAGCTGCTACACACAAAATATTACTGTCAATAAAGTACGTATTGCCAATAACATTGTGCGTATGCGGCCGATTTTTCAATATTGATCAATATTATTTTAGTCTTCTAGAAATTCTGATTTTGCCACCGCAATATCAGGGGGAGGAGGGCTATTGTCAATAATATTGGGCGTGTGGGGGCGCGTGGCAATATTTCAGTTGTAAAAAGATTTCAAATTATTTTTTTAAGCTTTTTATTGGAAAATGGAAGACGATAAAAGTGTCTATAGCGAAGACAGTATTGATACAACTACTACCACTGAGAAAGAATATTTACTAGACTTTATTAAGACTTGGAAAACGTATCCAGATTTATGGAACACGTCAACTGAACCCTATCGAGATAAAGTAAAACAAAATATGACCCCCTCTGATATTGCGGTAGCAAAATCAGAATTTCTAGAAGTCTACAATAATATTGATAAATATCGAAAAATCAGCCGCATACACACAATATGTTTGGCAATACGTACTTAATTGACAATAATATTGTGGCATATGTGTTCTATGATAATAGCTTATGGTCGGTGATTCACAAAGAATGTCAATAACAAAATTCTCTCTAGGGAAATTACCCATAATAATACAATTGACAATATTCTAGTTATCCCTTCATTTACAGTATATTGTTCGTGTAGTGCGAATGTGGATTAAGTATATGTTCCTTGGTACAAAGTATAAAAATTCTAAAATATATTTTATGGTAAGTTACCACCAAATTTTTTTTTTAACTTCGTGGTGTAGTCCGGGTGTAGCAGGGGAGGCAGAGGGAAACACTCATCACACATTGAGTAGCGGAACTCTATGTCGGACTCTTGTCTTGGTGTCAGAGCGAATAAATTAAAATATTAATATATCATTCCTTCAAGTGGGGATCAAACCCAAAACCATTGCGTTATAGTCATACCCTTGTGTCCCTGTGCCACGATGACCTGTAAGATTTTAAACTAATTTATTTAGAATATAGAAAATTATTTACGTTTAAACACAAAAATATTTCTTTTCAGCTTTATTTGTCTGTGTGAAATGGAAGTAAATGAATATAAAATAGAAATTAACACTGCTGAAGCCACGTTTCAAAAAATAAACAAAATTCATATAAAAATGAAGAAAAAAGAAAAAAAAGAAAATACTGCTATAGTGTTTTCAGTGTTAGAAAAAATAATTACTTTATTGAGAACAAGTGACAAACTTTTTGATAGTTTAAATCCAAAACTAGATTTTTTAGGCAGTTATTTTGATGGATTACGTGTTGGTTGTCCTAATGAGTATGATATCAATGTCATTTTGAAATTTCCTGTTAACTATAAAAAGATTAAATTGGACTCAACTAATTGTATTCATGACTATACATCTGTTATAATGCCATCAGAATTTCGTAGATTACTAAAAACAGATGAAGGATCTAGGACTGATTTTTTTAAAACGCAATTGTGGTGTAACAAAGAATATAAATTGTCAATATTTAAATTCCGGGCATGGATGCATAGTATTGTTGACCATGTTTTAAGTAAGATGCCAATTAAAGATGGAAAGAGAGTCATATCAATAAATAAGAAAGGGAAGTATAAGATATTTAAAAAAATATCCGGCCCAGCTGTAACATTAACAATTATAAAAGAAGATGACAGTATTATCGATGTTGATTTAGTACCAACACTCAAATTTAAGCTGCCTCAAAAACCAGTTAATTCTAGAGTTTGTTTCAACAAAGTAGAGGAGACAAAAATAAATACATATTTTGTGGTGCCTAAACCAAATGGTGATGAATTTAGCTGGAGACTAACATTCCCATTTCAAGAAAGATATTATATAAAAAATAAAAATAATTTAAAAAGTGCATTGAGAATTGTTAAGCATTTTAGAGATATACAAGATTTTACAAAACTATGTAGCTATTTTATTAAAGTTTTATTTTTATGGGAATGTGCAAATACAGATGATATGTATTGGACAAACAATTCCTTGTCTAAATTAGTTTTTAATATGTTATATAAACTTAAACATTGCTTAGCTAATAGAAATATTGAAAATTTCTGGTGTCCAGATCACAATATTATAGAAAAGATTAAACCCAAGACCTGTGAATGTTGGCATAATCGGCTGAATTATATTCTAAATGACATAAAATTTAAGCATCATAATTGTCCTTTTATAATACAAAAATATTTTTCCAAGCAGCAATGTGAACTTGTAAACAATAAAAAGAAATAATATTGTTAAAAGTTTTATACAATCAAAATTTAAAAAAAAAAATCTGAAATGATACATAAATTTTATTGAAAAAATTATTGGTGTTTTTATTGTTTTTTCTGTATATTAATTATAAAAGTTTCACGCACGTAGCAGGGTAGGCAGAGGGAACCTAGTTATAAAACACTCTCGTTTCAAATTTTGAGTGTTGTATTGGCGGAACTCAATGCTGAACTTTGCCTAAACACCATAGCAAAGAAATAAAAATATAAATAAATATTTGATTTCCTCGAGTGGAGATCGACCTCACGTCCAGTCGCGTACAGTCACACACCGGTGCCGCTGCGGCACAACATGCCTCATACCACAATTTTCCATTATCATACAAAGTTCGCCTTAAAACTTATAAGGTCCTAATTCAGTCCATTCTTTAGTTGTGGCTTTACGAGCGTGAGCGTCAATTCTAAAGACAAAAATATTTATTACTAGCTGCCCGCCCACAGCTTCACCTGCTCAAAATACATGATTATTGATTTAATAAGCAGAATTGATTGACAACTATAATTACTTCTAATATGATTTTTTACGACATTATCGTAATTTCTATAAGGATTTTTGATTGTTTCGAACTAAAAAATACTACCAATATTGATATTTGATATTCATAAAATATACCTAAAGCTAATTATTTATTATATGTATATATTTTTGTAACCTTGCGTTCTTTTTGCTATGTTATGTTTTTTAAAATTCTGTTAAATGTGCTGATGTCAGTTAATAATTTA
>DVQM01001708.1:0-11436 GCA_018231645.1 Heliconius ricini | reverse complement strand
TATATATAATTTAGTGGGACGAGATTTCAGCGGTTTTGATAAACAAGTAACCATAATAATTATATTTTTTATTTTCTATACAAACAAATTGTACGAGTAATATAATAAACTACAATTGGTACCGTCAATTTACTTTGCTTGGACTTATTTACTCGCTCAACTATTTTTATTTACCTAAAGTAGAAACTTGGACTAAAACATATTCCACCTTTACCTTATGTAGAGAGCTTATGTTATTATATACCTACGAAAGAAGTATATAAGGAAATGACCATCACGATAAATAACGCACAATTCAAAGGTTAGCACCTTTTAAATTAATATATTCTAAATAGAATGTTCAAAGGTTCGATTACTACTCGATCAAATTAAGTATTTAAATTTCTTCGCTGTGGTGTCGCAGCAAAATGCGGCGTTGACTTCCGCCACTCAACACGCAATACCTCCAGAATTCGCCGAAAAGTGAGAAGGGATTCTAGTTTTAAGAAATACTAGGCTCCCTCTGCCGACCCTGCATGTGGGATACAGCGTGAAGCTGATATATTCTAAGTCTTCGACATTTGTAGACGTTTTTAATTTTTTGACTTTTATATTTAATGATATTTAAATACATAAAAGGAAGATAAAAGGTTCACGAATCTCAATGCTGGACTTTCTCTTATCGGAGCAAAATAAATTTAAAATATAGATAAATATTTCCACCGAATAAAAAAGAAAAAAAAAATTAATTGGTTCACATTAAAGGGAATAAAAATGACATGATTTTTTTGCAATTAAAATAATATTTTTTGTTGTTTGCGTAAGTTTGTACATATAGAAAAGTTTTTAAGTCGTTTTTTGTTACTTTTGTGAAGGAAGGTTTACTCAACCAGCACATTTAGGTACCTGCTAGTAAATATTAGGTATATATGAAAATAGAAATCTACATATTATAAAAAATGCTTTCTGAACACTAAGCATAATCAGGCGTTACCAAGTCACGAAACAAATTATAATAAAATCGTAACGGATGGATGTCTGTATATGGAAGACACATAAGAAAAATAATGCTTTTTAATTTTTTTTATATGTGTGTTTGTGGACACTAATCTCAGAAACAGCTAAATTTATATTTTTTTCGATTTAATTACAGTTTCCATAATTATATTTTAGAAAGCTTCACTTCACATTTAATGTTTATTTTGTTTCAATCGGAATATAAATAAAAAAAGAAAAAATTAAAGACGAATTAAAAGAATGATGTTTGACAAACTTTTAAATTATTTTATTAAATTGGCTGAATATTGAAATGATATTATTAGAAAACGAGAGTAATGCAGTACATTAATTATAATGTAGTGCAAACGGGCGAAGCTGCGAGCGGGCCGCTAGTTAATATTATAATTTAAGCTATTTAATATTTGTGAAACCATTTTTTTCCATATGAGAACAATGGCAAATTTTTTGAACGAGAATACGCTTGCAATGAAGTGGATTTATTTATGCTACGAAAAGAATCGATAAACCGTTTTTTCTTTTTTTTTTCAATGTGTAGGTTCATAGATCAAAAGTACTGAATATGCAGAAGCCTGAAGCAGCTGCGGCTTGTTGGGTTTGTCGAAACTTTTTAGCTGTATTGAACTCGTGAATGAAACTTTGGAATAAATTGCTTCGTCGCCTTAAATTATTTCCTTATTATGTATCGACCAATTCATTTTCTTTCTTTTTCTGCATTTTGATTGAGTGGCGGAGGTCAACACCGTGTTTTGGCTTGTTACCAGAGCGAATAAATGAAAATATACTCGAGTGGGAATCAAACCCACAACCGATGTGTTACCGTCACATGCTTGTGCCACTGCGCTACGACAGCCTCGCTTAAAAAACATAAATACTACGATTATCATATCAAAATATTTTTTGTGTATTATATATTCATAAACATAACGTTTAATTACTACCTTCCCATTTAAAATATATGTAAACAAAATAAATATATCAGAAATATAAAAACAATAATTTTCTTTAAATTTTTATTTATTAGTAAGGCAGTTTTTTAACAATTTGTTAATTACAACAGTTTGAGAAACAGTCAAAAATATATATTTTTTGTTTTTTTACAACAACAAAAAAACAAAAAAAAATTGCAATTAGCAATATAATATTTCTAAATGTATAGAAATAGTAACAAGAACACTAGCGTATTAAAAAACATGTATATAAGAAGTCTAAATAAACAAACGATGCAAAAAAACTTACACTTCAATAAAAAAAATATATTTCAAAATAATAATTTTATTTAGAAATTCATTATTTTAAAATATATTTTTTTATTTATTATTTTAGAATAAATTATTTAATAACTAACAATAAGAGGTAAGAAAATATGTCAGTATAATGATATGATTCAAGTACATAGATAAATCAGTGCATTTTTTGTCCTATAACAGAATAGTACTAAAACAGATAAAACCTATAGATGTTTTCAGCTAGTTTAAACAAATTACATTATCTAAATTATAAATTTGAAGGGACAGTTTTGAGCTTATAGAAGAAAAAAATATAAACAACTTAGGAAACAATTGATTTATAAGATACTATAAAACAAAACCTAACCAAATAAATAATATCAGTAGAAGCATTAAAGACCACAATGCAATTTTTACAATAGTTACATTGAGTTTACTAGAAGAAAATAAAAATTCAATAATATACCAAGTTGTAGCAATTGGGGCCATAGTTACTTTAGAATACATAATAGGAAATTTATACAAATTCACTAACTGTATAAATACTACCTTATATTTTATTTATTTATGAAATATTTGGTAAAATTTAACTTAGTGACGAAAAATACACAGAGATATACAACTCTTAGAAACCGACTGCAATTTTTTTTACCATTTATAATATTTTTAATTGTCGAATGTGCAAATAACACTTAAACATGTCAAAATATAACTCAATTTGGTAGATTTAGGCAAAATCAACAGCATTCAAAACAATTCCCTTATGCAAATATTGAAAAAAAATATTTTATTTCATATAAACAAAATCCATATTTTAGATAAAACATTTACTCTCTGGTATTAAGACATAACGCGGCATTGAGTTCACCTCTCGACATGCAATGTTTCGAAAATTGGGTGAAAAATTAGGAAACAGTATCTTAACACTAGGTTCCCTCTGCTTACAGTACTATGTGGTAATGTGCGGGATACAGAGAGAAGCTAAATAATATATATTAAATCACAGAAATGTTCATTATCACTGTAATGAAAAACCAAAGAAGCATTTTACAAGGAATTATAAACAGCACCAACATCATATTATGGTATATAACTATACTATATGGAAAATTAAACCATGATAAATAAAACAGTGTTTAAATATTTCTCACTGTTTTAAAAGAAAAAGATAAAAAAAGTATTCCAATTCTTACATAGTTATTTATTATCTATTTCATTATGCAAAATTTTAACTATTTTTTTTTATTCTCATGTTGATATTGTGTAAATGAAATCCATCCATCAACAAAGACAAAAAATCTTTACATTACCCTTGTAAAAAACATAGTATATTACATATATGTATATATATATACCTAATAACAATAACAGTATAAAAGTTAAATGACATACTCTATGCAATATGTTTTTAGATCTAGATGATAGATCTCATATATAATATAATTGCTTTAATTTATAATCAATTCTGTATATAAATATGTTATACCTTTTACATAATTTTATCATTAAATTTAAACAGAAATCATTTGATCACACATTATAGTTTGCCCCAAATAATAAATAAAAAATTGGAGCATTTCATTAAAGAACAAAATTTTTATAGTCCATCATGGTCCTGTGGCTAAACGTTAGTAAACGCGATGGTCGCAGGTACGATTCTCACTTGGGAAAAAAAATATTTTCATCCATCTCCTGAGTCAAGCTGCTGGGTAGATTCTGCCATTTAATATGCAATGACTCAAAAATTCAACAGATATCGGGGGACCAGTGTCATACCACTAGGTTCCTTTTGCATCATCATAGATAAGGGTTTTGTATAATATAAGCATTTATCATGGTTCTGAAATTTTTGATTTCCCATTCAATTTTCCCAGTTGCCCTAACATGAGAACTGTGTTGATTAAATTTTCCGAGTAAATCCTTTGATTAGTCTCCATCCTTCTTAATTTTTGGACTACATATTTAGAGAAGAATTCTAATTCATATTCATTTCCTTGAGATCTTGAATCGGTATCTTCTAAGTTTCTTTTACTTTTCTTTGGACCACTTTGAAATGATGAAGTCTTTTGAACAGATGAAACTTTTTGCTTTGAATTATTATTAAATTTTTGTTTGGATTCACTGATATCAAATGCAAGGTTCAAATCTTCTCTCAAATCATTTGCTTCTTCTTCATTTAACTGAATTGTCAAATCATCAGGGACCGTGACCATAGGTATATGGTTTTCAGAAAATATTGGAGACGGTAAGAAGGAAACTTGTTTACGGACTTTTACTGAATTTTTTGCTTTGGATGTTATTTCAGTTCCACCAAATGTATGTCTCCTGTTATTTTGTTTACCAATTTCAGATTTATTTAATCTTACAGATTGCTTATTACTCCAAAAGTTTACCTTAATTTTAGGTTTTGGTTTTGTTTTTTTTTCTATTTTAGATTTGACAGGTGATTTAGGAAATTTATAACGAATTGTGTCATCATCATTTACAACAACATTTTGAGTTTTTGCGATTTTATTTGGAGCTCTTGAGGTACTGTTAAAAAAATCAGTATTTAGCTTGTATCTAACATTATCATCATCTGATTGATAACCACTTTTCCTTGATTTATCATAAGTAGATTGTTTCATTGTATTGTAAAGATTAACGTCGATATTTCATAAATCTGTAAAATAAAGAAAATATATAGTTACTCATCGGGATAAGACGCTAGTACAACGAAGCACTAAGTTTCCCGCCTAAAAAACAATACGTTATGAACAAACTAAACACAAGGAACACGTTGATGAAATGCTAAGTTTCGAGATATTATATAAGGTGAATATTTACTAAACGTTAATAATTCACTAAAAAGTTCCTGTGAGTTACAGAAATTTACAATAATACTATTTTGAGGTTATATGGATTAAAGTCGAAATAAATGTAAATTGCACTTTAATATTAGAAATTAAACAGGTATGCTTATGTATTTTCATTAAAAATGTAGTACACCATGATGCTTACATTTTTTATTCTAATAAAACACCGATATCTACCTATTCATTAATAATATAAAAATCACGATCATTACATAATATGAAAAATATAATTCAAGAAAACTTACCTTCATGTAATAATATAATAAGTAATTTTTTATCACTTTGATAATACCAGCACTAAGAAATAAATATTATTCCTTTAGACACAAACACGTCTCGAATAACACACCATAATCACATCTATATGACGCATATTAGTTCGTGACAGCGTCGTTAGGGGCGCAGCGAACGCGCGGGAAAATCTGTATGACAGCGTTCATAGAAAAATTATAGAACTCTAGATGATAGTAGAATTTTCATTTCATTTCAATTTCAAAAAAATATTATAAAAATTAAAAATATCATAATTACATATATATATTTATCTACTTGAACGATTAAAACGAATACGAAAAAAATAAAATAAAACAAGACCTTCGTTAATAATACTCGAAACAAAAATAAATAAAAATATTTATTTTTAGTAAATAAACATATTTTTATTCCTCTAAAATTATTCAAAAAAAATAATAAGTCCATTATTTTTATAATTTTGGCAGGCAAAAATAAGGTAAGTTATGATATACACTGAATCAGTAAAATATATAAAAATATTAAGTTATTAATCTAATACGTATTTGCACTTAGATTTTAATGATAATTGTTTGTATCTTACTTAAAAACACAGAAATGTTAACATTTAATTTATAAATGACCTGGGTTAACTTACTCTTCTTTTGCTTTGTTCTAATTTTAAATGGTATATTTTTGTTAATGAATTTAACACTAAGAATAAAAAAATAGTTTCGTTTTGTTTCTGTTCAAAAATGGTATACATTATTTTAATATAATTAATAACTTAATAAGAAATTGAATAATAAGTAAAAACGTAGGTATATGATTCGGCATTTCTTACCATATGATTTTTCATAGAAATCCAGCCCATCTTCACTCGAAACTTGAGTTTTCTTTTACGATCCGTGATTACGAAGTTATTACGGCACAAATTATATTACAGTTTATTTAATTACAAAGAAATTCACTTGAATATGCTTATATAAAACAGCTGATGCGATATTACGTAGGTTATGTCAGTCCGCGAGATCTCATCTCAGATTCAGACTGAGTGAGGGGGAGGCTGTGCGCATTGCGACACTTTAAGGAAAGTTATTATTTTCTTATTACAAATAGTTTTCATTATTTTTAGTTAGTAAAATATAATAAACTAATTTAAATTCATTTATAATTATTAAAAATATTGAAAATAATAAAACACTTACCTAAAAGTCACACCGAAGTTAGTTCACAAAAATACTTTAAATATAAAAAAATATATTTATTTTTGATGAATCACAATAATTAAAGAAAAATAAAAATAATTTCAAAAGAAAACGCACAGTAAAGATGAAGTGCGAAAATAGCGGGAAAGATTGAAATATATTGATTGAGGGAGATGCCTACTCCGCATGTTTTGGTGAACTGTCGCAACACGGCATGCGCAGTCCGCACGGAGACTGGAAAGCGTTTATTTACAATGAAAGCGATCTCTATCCAACATTGAAGGTCTTCTTTACATAGCAAAATGCATTTTTTTAACGTTCATGTTTGCTTTGCTTAAGAGATTTTAGTAAACATTTTTAGGGTTTTGAGTTTTATTTCTCGTCTATACTTATATTTGAAAAATGAGCAGAAATTTTAGTTTTAAAGAATTTGTTTACATTAAAATGTTATTTATCATACACAAAAAAACGCTATAGGTTTTTTAATATTAACAAGAATGCGAATGATGTTAAATATAAATAGAGTAACATTTGCAGTAATATTCAAATCTTTCAAAGGATTCAAATTACGCCTAAGCGTCTTCGTCTTCTCTATCTTTATTTTCTTTATACGTACCTTGACACAGTTTAAATATTAAATTTGTTTTATTTTTAATCTAAAACTGTTAATATAATTAAAAAAATGTTATTAAGTAGTGGTGGTTGTTTTTTTTTCAATGAAAGAGGTAAAAAGAAACTTACTTGAGCTCTTACAGCAGCGAGATGTAGTTGTGTAGCACGATAATCATATTTTTTGATGGAAATTTCTTCCTGTAACGAAAGAAAATAATTATATATATTTATAATAAATTTTGTACAATATTTCTTAGGTCTAGTAATGAATTAGGTATATATTTTTTTTATTACTGCCATCTGCTTTATATTTAAGAATAAAGTATGTTTTTATTTAAAAATACCTAGTCTATTATTATGTAGTCGTGTTTGATTTTAATGTTATTAAGAATTAAAACCTTTTTGCAACAGATGGCTGTAGTCTAGTCTGTTGTTATTCGGTTGTCTTGCGGATGTAGATGGCGTTGATTTACAAATTTCAATTCAGTAACTTTGCGGGTCAATTCAAATGAAACATGAGATGTTCGTGGCTACGTAAAGAAACGGCTCATTATTTCATAATATGTTTCCTATTTGTCGCCCATAACTGAGTTTTCTACTTATTTCACGTTTTATTAGAAATGTCAGGCAATAAGTTGTGTTCTACTGTCTCCAAGGAACGTATGCCCATTACAAAAAGTCTGTTCTCACGCTCAATTTCTCCAGCTGTACATAGTTTTTTTGACTGTCGATTATCATTCTATCGGAATATTTTTGTACATTATTTTATTATTCAGTATCTACCTGTTAGTCAACGTCTGCCAATTTTTGTACGATTATTATTAATAATATAAGTTTTGTTTACATACTACACACATGTAAAATATGGTAAAAATGTTACTTTAAATGGTAAAAATTTTACTTTAAATGTTTAAAATTTACTCCATAATTAACTGACGTAGCTTAAAGTAAATATTAAATATATTGAATATTAGATTCTAAATCAAGCGTAAAATTTAAATGACACTCAGACAATTAATTTGAAACTGGGAAATAATTTTAGAGTTGATAATAATTTGCCCACTGTTTGATATTGATAATGACAAATACATTTTTAAAAATGTTAACTTTTAAAAATGTAATTAAACATAAAATTTTTACTTGTTACAATAGATACTGGGCATTTGGCTATAAAATACAATAACAGGTTTAAGACTTTTTTTTTAAACACTTTTAATCAATATAATTTCAAAACTGGTAAATGTTTTATTTCTATATTGACTTACAAATAATACTACAATACAAAGGCATTCAATCCACTCTTTCTTTTAAAGCCTTTATTCACAATAGTGTCAAGTTGCCAGCACATCCATGAACTCAACGCAATCTTTTGTTATTAGCTGAATGTGATCTTATTTTAAATAATGGTTAAAATAGAAGACATACTACGTTATCTGTAGAAACTAACTATATATCTACTTTCCTATCACGTTATTTGCAGAATTCATTTAATTTAAGAATACGATACTATTGTAAGGATTCTACAAAATGTTGTTTGAAGACTACATCAAAGTAAAATTATAAAGTTATCAACACACTCCAAAGGCTACAGCCTAAACCTGAGTCGAAAAAGCCGAAGATCGATTTCAGTGGCGTAGTATTGTAGAGGCCCATATCCCGCAAATGGTCTGGAAATGTTACTTGGTTCAGGAAGATTTGGCAGGCGTAATTCTGTATATTTAATTGCACTTTGAACTCTTAATTTCTTTAGTTAATAATTCTTTAATATGTAAGTTTTAGTAGTTTAATAGTTAAAACAAAGAAACTGCCCTCTATCACAATCATCTTGTTCATTGGGACATAGTGATAGTATCAAATTTGTGTATTTGCTATTATTATATTTCATTATTTTGTTGCTTGGTTGAAAATTTAGGTTTTAGATTCAATTATTCAACCGCTATATTTGACATTTATGTGGGGAGAATGTGTTCAATTTAGTAGAAGGCAATCAATTTTGTGGTCGTCGTATGTAGAGCTTATGACATCGATTTTATTTTAATCGTCATTTATACAAATTATTCAGGAAATAAGCACAAACGGGACCTAGGATATTTTTTTCTAAAGATGAATACGGAGACCAAGGATATTTTTTGTGAATATTTCATGTCTTTACAAATTAGGCATTAAAAAGTAAAAAAAAATAGATGGATTTTAATGTTATTGACGTTATTTCATGGTACGCTGCATTACATTATTATTAATATTCTATTGACTTATACTAATTTGATTTTAAAACGGTTTATTTATACGTTCATAAGCCTATTTAATAAATCAGCAAAATAAGAGTACTTACTAAGAAAGGCAAATAATGTTAACTTTTCATCTAAAAACTTCAAAAAAGTGAAATTTGTACGTATTTATATTTAAAATTTTCACACGAATAAAAAATAATATATGTGTTAATAAAATAACCTCTACATATCGTATATACTTACTTGAACTTCGTTAACTTTGCTGTAAATATTGCTTTCGATATTGCGAGCTTGATGTCGAGCTAGCGCGTCCAGACCCTCCTGTAAAAATGCTATACATTTTAATGTATGCCATGAATAAACTTAAAGGCAATTATAGGATCCTTTATAAGAGATTTATGTAAAAAATAACTTAAAACTCATGAATAATTAAACCACATTAACTAACACTGGCTGTAGGTTATAGAATCGTCTTTGGTCCAACATCAAAGCAAAATTCAATTATAAGAGTTCTTTTTATGTAGCCATTGAAAGATACGTATCTTGTTCACAACTTTGCCTCAAATTGGCTTTGAATACTCGTGAGAAATATTATTTCACAAAATTCAAAATTATATGGTTTGTTTTACTATTCTTTTATATTTATCAGTTTAACATACTGAAATGTCACAATATTGGGCTTTGATGTTTTATTTTGGATCTACCTTTTATATATTACATATATATATATATATAACATACAAATGTAAGTAGACCTCCAATATATTCTCAGTAGTGTTTACAAAGTTTAAAAGTTATTTGTGTAAACTCGGATTATAGAATTAGTATTAGTAAAAGATAGTCCTAAAGGTTACATTTCGTGCGCTGAATTAGAAGCTTTACCTGCAGCTGTTTAATTTGCAATTCAAGTTCTTGAGCATCTTGTCTCAGTTGCTCGTAGTTGAGTCGCGCTTGTCCACCGCCCATCCTGTCAAGCAACATCTCACCTCGAAGTACCGGCGGCATGGTCTCCTAATAAATTATAATTTAAAATTACATTAGTTAGTACTAAAACTATAATTTACCACATTTAACCCTTTTGCATATAATAAAAACATAAAAGAAAATAAACATATTGTAAATGTTATTGCATTTATATCTTATATTATATTACTTCTTTCTAGTTTCTCATTAATTTAGAAATACGTTTTTCAATTTTCAGATTCGAAAATCCAATTTACTTTGCAATTTGATGTTCAAATTAATAAGTAAAATTTCAAACCTGAGATAACGTTGCTTTTCATTATTTACTATAAGATTTCGAAGTAACAGAGTACAGACGAAATAAAGATATCCAAGATTTCAAGAGAAATTAATATATATATATATAAAAAAATAGTAGTTGAGACCAGTCGTGGCGCAGGGGCACAAAGTGTGCCTGTAAATCGACTGGTTGTGGGTTCGATCCCCATCCGAGGAGACGAAATATTTATTTAAATTTATATTTTCATTTCATAAGCTTTGGTATCGAGGGAAAAGCGCGGCGCTGAGTTCCGTCACTCAACACGCAATGCCTCCAGAAATTGGCGGAAAGTGGGGATCAGAGTATCTTTACATTAGTTTCCCTCTGCCTACCCTGCTGCGTGCGGGATACAGCGTCAAGCGAAAAAGTGAGAAAAAAAATTGAAATAAGCACAATAGTAAATACTGGAAAGTGGAATTATAGAAAATACAATGCTGCTGTAGAAAGGGAAGCGCTGTCGATAATAGGGTTAACGTCGCGCTGTCTACATTAGTGAGCTGGCAAAACGTGAGCAAATGAGTATAGCCGGTACGTTTTATAGAAGCGAACTTATTGAAAAGAGAACAATAAAAGTCGAATGTAGGTGCTATTTCAACCATAAGATGTAAGGAGACTTTAATAAAGGTCGAGTAGGTTTGACCTTGGAGAAAAAGCGTGAATGATACAGAGGGTGCGAAACGAAAGTTTTGTACTTTCGTTCACGGCACGCCTCAGAAAACCGAAAAATAATGACAGCCGAGTAACTAAAAGAGATGTGTGTTGTATTATATAGTGCAATTTCGTTCATTTATC
>DVQM01001707.1:0-11436 GCA_018231645.1 Heliconius ricini | reverse complement strand
CTCGAGTGGGGATCGAACCACCCAGTCGGTTTTGCAATCACACTTTGTGCCCCTGAGCCACGACTGGCGTAGGGGCACAAAGTACTATATACATAGAAGTAGTTAATCTGTAAATAAGGAAAATAAAATGTAATATCGCGAATATCTAATATACTTACATAAAGTCAGTAGATAACTTCTAAATAAAATATAATATCAAAAGATTTTCAATGTTAAAAGTATGTTCCGATATCTCGTTGTAGCTTTCATTTTTATGTGGAAATACCTAGGTACAGTGGCTGCGTGTTTCTTGACCAAATAATCCTTTCCCTAGTGCGAGTATTGTCCAAATGAAATGTGACAGTAAATTACAGAAAATGTGGAAACTCGCTGTGTTCTGAGAACAAATCCAATCCAATTCAACCGATAACTTCGCGTGAAAGTAATTTTATATGTCTATAGCGCAATATGTTTTACGAAAAAATTCTAAGTGGTTTTTGGCACGCGTTTCATTTTTGTTGGACTGTTTGAGATTTCTTCCGTCACTTTACTATTAAAACGATTAATTTTACTTTTAGTGATTGGTCTAATTGTTATTTTTTCTGCAACTATTTTATTTATTACCGAAAAATTTTGACCACAGCGATCCGAGCTGAGATTGGTAACAATTTGTTTATTTACAATATCAGATTGACAAAAAACATTATCTATACAAGTTTCGGACGTATTCGTTATACGAGTTGGTTCAGAGAAAATATGAAACAAATTAAATGATTTAAATAAGTTGAGAAGACGTGAGCTTAATGATGTCACCTGTAGTATATCTATATTAAAGTCTCCGCATACTATTAAAGATTTACTATTCGAACTCAAATTACTAAGAACATCCTCCATTTTTTCTTCAAATACTTCAAAACTACCCGAGGGCGGTCGATACACGCATACTATAATATATCTATGAAATTTTATTTTATTATTTTATTAAATACACACAATACCACTTTTTATTATGAAGACTCTTTATTAATTACAATATTTACATAATTTCTTGATATTTTCTTTTACTAGTATTCCATTCCACCACTTCTAAATTAAAACGCATTCAATTATAATTACACTAACTACTGCACCATAACGGTGATAATAAAACACACACGGTACTTTATTAGTCATCTTTAAAGTGGAAGGTTTAACGATCAATAAAAAAATAAAATATTAATTATTTACACATACATATATGTAGGTGTAATGTATTGTATGACGCAGAAATTAACTTATAGATCCTTAAGAAACATAACAATAAAAGTGAGTAGGTATAAAATAAGGATTTTAATTAACTTTTATTAAGGCGTCGTGGCGCAGTTGCTGGTTATGGACTCGAGAAATTCGAGAAAATTTTAAAGTTCGAGAATTTTTTTATTAATATTAACTCGTATACACATTCAAATAAACATAAATTCCGCTATTTGTTTTGGTGGTATAAAAAATAATGAATAACCAACAACAGAGACAGAGGGAACCTGGCAACCTAGTTTTATAAAACTCTTGTATCGACTTTTGTCTTGGAAACAGAGGATAATATGCTAAGGGGTTCATATTATTAATAACTATTTTCTCGCTTTTGTAACAAGACCAAGCGCAGTGTTGAGTTCCGCCACTTACAGTTCCTTTTGCTTCTCCTTATTTAATACTGGGTACAATGTGAAATAAAAAAACTACAAAAAAACAAAATTCTAGAGATAAAAAATCTAAATTATATGTCAATCTATATCTAACGAAGAAACAAAATATACTTACTCGATCTTCGTCTGGGCGTTTCATGCTGTCTCAACGCCATCTTCAAAAACGCTTCTTCGAGTGTTTCACAGTCGTATCTTCTTAGAATTTCCTCCGGCGAATCCTCGGCTAGGAGTTGGCCGTCGCGGAGGAGACCGATCTGTTGCAAAAAAAAATTAAATGTACATTTTTAGCTTTACGTTGTGGGTAGGTAGAGTTAAGACACTCGATACCTGCTGATCTAGTTGTTTCAAATAAGCACTAAGGACATGACTATGACACATGACTATAAATATAATAAATTCGAAAGTAACTGTGTTTGTCTGTGGCAATCAGGGCTAAATCGCTAAACCGATTGTCTTAAATTTTTTATGCAGCGATACTAGAGGGTCTCGGGATGGAAATAAGTTACTTTATTTTTTTTTTATTTTTGAAATATTCTTAATATATACTAATATATTAAAATATCTTTTAATTTGACATGCAAATTATTTTGCCACGTTAATTAGAACCTTCGCTAAGCAAGAAAGAATTGTATATTGTTTTAAGAAAAGGTCGTCCAAATTGAGCTTCCTGAACGCTTACATGGCGTGCGTTGACTCAAACTTATTAGACACATACAAATAATGTTTTACAAAAGTATTGAAAAAATCTATTAAAAAGTCCAGGATGGTATATGTGTATCTCTGAAGGTTGAGCCACTGTAACCATTACAATATTTTTAATTTGAATTTAAATTAATCGGCCTATTGTTAATGTGTTTTCTATAATTTGATATTCATCTATATCAAAATAAATATAATGATTACCTTTAGCATTTCATCTAGATTGAAATTATTGTTTACTGTACATCACTCTCATAAATACTTTAGGAGATATCATTGATTCAAAATGAACTGACCCTACGAGCTGCACGGTATGGCCAACTCGAACGGGCAGACGACGTTGACTGTTTTGTAAACTTTCATACATTTTCAATCTACTGTTCATTTTTATGTGGTTATTTGCTTTTATTATTAATTCATATGTTCTATAGTCTCTCGCTTACTTGTGTATTTAGATTGAACTGTTCGTTAATTCAGCTCGTTTAGATGGTTGATGATGATCTTTGTCGTTTTTATATATTTAATAAATCGTGATATATTTTTATTTTATTTTATTTGCTCTTGCTCGCAAAAATTATCGTATTAATTTAGAAAAACGCGCGCACCGAAACGTAACAATGTACTTATTTAGAAAAGATATAAACGTTTGAACGTAGGAGGCCAGTCATGGTACAGCGGCACGAGGTGTGACTGTAAAACCGACCGGTTGTGGGTTCGATCCCACTCGAAGAAATGAAATATTTACTTAAATTTATATTTCCATTTCTTTTCTCTGGTCTCGAGGCTAAGCGCGGAGTTGGGTTCTGCCACTCAACACGCAATGCCTTCAGAATTCGGCACAAAGCGAGGAACGGAGTGTCTTAACACTAGGTTCCCTCTGCCTACCCTGCTGTGTGCGGGATACAACGTGAAGCTGATTTTGATTTCAACGTAGTAGGACTCGAACATGCGCCTCCGTCAAGCCTTCTCATCAAGCTACGTCGAAATTTTTATACGATTGTATTTAATAAATTTGTAATACATTGTAATATATTTAGTAGGTGCCCTATTTAGTTTAAGTACCAACTGCCGAATTTTCGAGCTAAGAGGCGAAACTCAACGTCATAGTTTGTATACTAGAGCATAAGAAAAAAAAATATTTATCATGTCTTCTGAAAGGGTATTGAACCTAACGAGGTGACGTCACCTCGTTAAGTGACATTGGCTTCTAGTAATGCAACGCAATGCCTCTGAAATCTGAGCAAAACAAAAATAAAACATGAAAATACATAAATGTAATACTGTCTAAATAAGAAGACTTACAATCTTGCAGTCACGCATAAAAATGTACTTGTGCACCTTTAATTACCATTCATCAGAACCCATTGTTAGTACTGCTACTGGCGTGCCAAGAGATAATTGCCTATCAAGCAATAATACAGCCTTGGCTACTTTATTATACTGTTTGTAGTTTTTTTCCGACGTTATTTAAACGTTTCAAAATATCTGTCATAGATGGTTTCACCTAGAAATTATTGGTTATTTAAGTTTTTTTTTTATATCTGTAGTATAGACTACATTATTTTTGGTATTTCAAAAGTATTAGTATTATAGTTGTTATTTGCTCAGTTTGTAAATCATTTCCTACGGTTGAACGTTTAAATTTGTATTTAATAACTAAGTAACTATTACTCTACACAACTCCAGCATCCAAAGGTTGCCGGGAAGAGATCGCTTAAAGCCAGGGGTTCCCAACCTTTTATATAATTCTTGGTAGCAGGCACCACTATGCATGTAGATATAATAAAAATTGACTGATAATCAAAGATAAACTTCGCCTCACCATCCTGTTGCAAAATTAAAGTCGTTCGTAGACTAAATTTAGGCTTTAAAATTTAGGCGGACCACTGGTTGGGAACCACTACTTTAAACGATAAGGCCGCCTTATTGTACTTTTTTAAAATTATTTTTAAACTTTTACATTGTTTTTTTGTTAAGGTAAAATAAAGTATTATTATTATTTAAAAGGAAGCCATACCAGGTATATAGTATGGCTTCTTAAAGCGTGTTAAACTAAAGAAAAGCTGAAAACGTGAGATTTGAAATGTGATGTCGAAAAACATATAATTTAAACAAGGAATCATATTATTCCAACGAAATTACCATAATCACGTAGTTCATGAAGAAAAAGAATTAAAAGAAACACTAGTGCTCTATAATACGGAATATCATATACCTAAAATAATCGAGCTTTTTATTCCTCTCTTGTTATTATTATTTCAATAGTAATATAAATTTAGGTATTGTTGAAATTTAAGCTTTTCAAATGCCAGTGATTATTATTAAATTATTACAAAATTAATGTTTGAATGGAAAATACAAAAATATTTCTAGATTCATTAGACGACTTTTTGTATCGTCATTATTAAGTTAAATGTAAAAACATGGGATTAAAACCTGTTCTTATATGCAAATGTGCGATTTATTCATTGTGGGTAATTTAGCCAAATTATAGCAATTTTCGTAAATGTTAATGGTGCCTATGCGGTTCTTGGTTATTAAAAAGAACAACACCATTTATAATTTGTACAAAAGTATATAAAAATAAATAATATTTTTAATAATATAAGACCATTGTAGCGCTGTGGGATAGTATATGAGGTGGTGGCAGTGGTCATTGAGGTTTTTTTTTTAATTTTAAGAAGGTGACTGAGATAATTTGTCTTTAAAAAATAATATTTGCATTACAAATAATAGTAATTATTATAGATTTGAGCAATTATGATAGATAGACTTTGACATATTTTTAAAATAATTTTTACGTAAAGTTTTTTGTAATATTCAGGATTCCCTCCTCAATGAAATCATCTCATAAGCACTTATAAAATTACAATTAACTTAATTTTTAAAAAGTTAAAGCTACTAACTTACTAATGTTAAGAGTTAAAGTTCTGTTTCCCAATTTTTCTAGGTATATTTTTTTTTAAAATATTTTTTTTTAAAACTGCTATTTAAAGGGTAAATATATAAGAAGTATTTTCTATAATTAAATGCTTGGACTCACGCATTTCATGAATCTTTCCAACGCCCTATTCAACTAGTAAGATTTACATTTGTATCTTGATTCTTTGAAATATTATATATTAATAAATGTAACATGCATTAAGTAAAGAGGCCAGCAGTGAAGCAGGAGCACAAAACCGTAAACAAAGCGTTACATTACAGGCTATGGGTTCAATTATAACTCGAAGAAATCAAATCATTACTATATTCATTTTCCTCGCTCTGGTAACGAGGCTAAGCGCGGCGTTGCGTTCCGCAACTCAACATGTAATGAGTCCTGAATTCGGCGGAAAGTGGTGAGCAAATGGAGTGTCTTAACATTAAGTTCCTTCTACCTACTCTGCTGAAGATGAAAAAAAAATTTTGGTAATTAGTTTCTTACAAGCTGACTTTTCAAACAAAAAACGACAGTTAATATTAATGATAAACATCTTATTCTATTAAAATGATATATGAATGTGACAACAATTATGTAAAGAGCTATTTATCATGTGATTTGGCATTTACCTGTTCCTTTTATGGTATTATTTTCCTGCGTTTTCCGAGTTAATTATTGTTATTGGAGAATATATTATGTATCAGGTCTTAACTTTAGCCGAATTTGAACCCGCGACGTGATCTTTCTCACATCTTGGTAGTCAAGCAGGGTAAGTAGGAGGAATGATGACACATACAGTTTCCCTAATTTCTATCCGGTTGTCAAGATATTACGCGAAAATTTTTTGGGGAAAAATTCAAATATGTACCTTGTGAGCTTGTTTCGTTTCGTCTATGTAGTGCGTCGTTATAATGACAGTTGTCCCAGCTCGTGCCAGTCCAGCCAGGAACTCCCAAATTCTGTAAAGAAATCGTATTAACATTAAAAAAAAAGTTTATACGTAGGTATATACATAAATTAGTGCTAGTGTATCTTGAATAATTAAATGTTATAAAGAACTAAAATATATAATGATGTTAGAAGATTACACTAATTCGAATCGAGGCTTTTATATAAATAAATAATCAAAATATTTTTTGATAAACAATCGGTAAGTATTTTTTTATTAATAAAATTTCAATGGCAAAACTAAAAAGCTAGCTTCTTTCTACTTTGATTAAAATACTGTTAGCATTATTTTAATTATTTTTTTTATGCTCGGACTCTAGTAATTACTAATAGTGATTGTGGCATATAAGTTTTTTTATGTTTATTCGTTTTGCTATTTTTTTTCTCAGGGTAAATTCAGGGTATTTAATTTTCTTTTCATATATTTTACATCATTTTTTTTCAAAACTGAAACTAAGCTTGGTAGTTTGATTAAATTTATATTAATATATTATTCCTCTGAATAAGAACCTAAAACGAGTGTGGACTTAACTTGAACTCATCGCGTGTATCGGATTGTCTTAGCATAATTTTAACTAACAGCTAATACATAATTAAATGTGAATAATCTAAATAATTAATACTACATTTAAGAGATATATACAATTGAAACAAAGATCTGCAATCACTATATAAAGTCACGCGATCTCATCAACTCATTGTATACACAATGGTGATTATTACAATAATTATGTTAAAACGGTTAAAAAAAAACTAACAACAATGCTTATGATTGGAGCTAATTGGGAATCAGAGTTATTTTCAGTTTCACATATATCAAGGTACGCAGAGGGAACCTGGGAATAGAGTAATAAGACACTCCGTTCTCATTAAGACACCGTTCTGTTCCGCATTTTCCGCCGAATTCTTGAGGCATTACGTCTTGAGTGGCGGAACTCAATACGGCGCTTTGCCTAGTGAACCAGAGCTAGTAAATGAAAATATTTAATATTTAATTCCTCCGAGCGGAAAACCAACCAACCGATGCGTTTACAGTCGCACGCTTGTTCTACACACGGATTATTTTATATATCTCGTATATAGTAGGGTAAACGGAGAGAATCTAGTGTCAATGCATACCATTCGCCGTTTTCCGCCTGAATTTAATATATTTCACATTCACTGGCGGAACTCAGCATTGCACTTTGTCAACCAGAACCAGAATGATGAGTAATATTAAAAAGTAGCTACAAATATCGTGCTTACTGTCAGAAGCTGTAGCATTTGCGCTACGATCGTCGATATAGCATCTATTATTTAAAGTTCCAATTAATATAAAATAAAACTTGACAATAAACATTAAACTGTATTTAACATTTTCGTTCTTTGACTCTGGTCTTGAGACAAAGCGCGGCGTTAAGTTCCGTCCGTCAACAGGCAGTGTCTTCAGAATTTAGCGAAAAGTGGAGCAGAGTGTTTTCTAACCCTGCCTCTGCCTACCCTGCGGGACGGGATACATGCGGGATACAGCGTGAAGCTGATTGATTGATTGACAATATTTCCTACCCTTGTAAGGTGAGGTTGAGTTGCGTGAACAGTTATTCCATAATTATTTATAGTGCCATTTACACGAATTGGATTTACAAACAGGAAAATTCTTAACAAAAATAAACACAAAAGAACTTAAAACACTTTCAAATTCAAGATAATATCCTTGATATTGGTAAAGTAATTAAAGGTCAAAATAATAGTTAGCATTGTGACTTATAAAGGCTTTTTATTGCGTCATAAATATAAAATCCATATATAGGATTTGAAGAATTAAATATGAAATATAAAGTAAAAGGATACATTTTTGTTTCTTTTTGTTTTTCATAAAAAAATTGTGATTACCCTTATGATGGACACTATCATGACAATGGGTTCGAAGATTTAGACGTAAAAAAAATTAGAAATTTGTTGGCAAACATACACACATATACTTACTAAATTTAGTAGACACGTATTTGGTTGCCCAAGATCATCATATTATATTATATACATACAAGTCAAACTGATAGACTCCTCTTTTAATCACTCATTCACTTAAAAATGGTTAAAAATAGGAGAACAAAGTGGCATTTTTATTAAGTGATTAAGGTTCCTTGTGCCTGGTCTAATTAATAATAATGTTTATTCAACAAAAAAATACATACTTTCAATATCACATTCCATGTCACAAAATCGATAATAAGCTCACTAGTTCAACAGGTTCTTCTATTTCATTTAAAGCAAAAATTTGCATATTTTATTACAAAAATATAAATATATTCACAAATATACCAGTTCCATATCAAGTACGGAAATATCATCGTATTGTAACTAATTATTGTGTGTTATGTATATTCCCATTATATAAAATGATGTCTACATAAATCGTCTTACATACACAATGTATGATTTTTTTTTGTTTTTGTGAATGTATAATGGATTTTTTTATGAATAAACAGTTAAAAGCTAATATATAAACCTTTTAAATACCACAGTGAAAAGCTAATATGTGAAGCTTTTAACTGTTGTTTCGCTCGCGTGGTTCAAATAAAGTAAAGGTACATACTGGTACATCGTCGGCTTTGAGTTTAAACCTGGCAATATTCTATTAAGCAAATTATTAGGAGACAAAAAGTTATTGCTAGTTTCAATATAAAGTTAAATTATGAGTTTTTACAATTTTGATAATTGATTCGTATTCTCAATTCGGCGATAAATGGGTAACAGCAGTGTTTTAATGGGGACTGAGGTCCTCAACACTAGTTTTATTTTGCTTACCCTGCTATATGCGGGATAGAGCGTGAAGCTTAATCATAATTTAGGCCTATCCGTGCACTTAGTCCAACAGAAGACCAGAGAGGAACATAATGTACATACATTTATTTTAACACCTCGATTCATAATATAAGTTGGAATATCAAAATTTTAAATATACTTTAACGTATTGGCAGAAAATATGAAAGAGAGTAGATATTTTCATTATCTTTACGTATTCAATTTTTTTAAGCTTGACGCTTAATACCACGAATAGCTTAAAAGGCAAAGAGAACATAGAGTTAGGATGCTTTCACACTTGTTCGTGACATTATGTCTCGAGTGGCTGAAATAAAAGCGCAGAGAACCATTTCTCAAAAATTATTGACATATTAAGTACCGTAACTAACATTTATAGCGTGGATTTATATCTTAATTCCCAAATAGAGCCCAATTTAGCTATTTAAGACATTTACTGTTATAATCTACGCTCATTAATTTCATACTTTTTGAGTTTCATTTTAAACTTCAATCGCTTCTTTTCATCTTTTCCATAATAATTATTATATGAAACTTTCTCATGTACATGTATCCTCTAACTGTATTTTTTAAGGCCGCCATAGCGTAGGCTGCGACTGTAAACACGACGGTTATAGGTTCAATCCTCACTCGGGGAAATGAATTATTATTTATTAATATTTGATTGTATTGTAAACGCCACGGCGTTGTGTGCGATTTCCATTTGGAGTAATAATTATTTTCATTTCCTCGATCTGGTATATCTGGTTGAGTTCCTGGGGAATGGGAAGTTTTAACACAAGGTGGTGCCGTATGGAACTATAAAAAAATATATGTTTTTTTACATTTTTAGTAAGTATTTTTTAGCATTTTTTACTAACTATTAAGCAATATTTCAGTTAAAAGGAAACTTATTAATTATTTTCTTAAACTAAAACAAGCTCGTGAGTTCATGGTTGCAAATAAGTAGATACTTATGAGCTTGAGGACTTTACAAATTTACGTAACCTTTTTATGATTAAGACACAATATTTTAAGCTTAAAGTACATGTGAAGGACGGATTTATATGCAAAGAGAGCCAGTTTCAATATAAATGTATGTCATTTTGGAACTTATACTAAAATAAAAAATAATTAAATAAGCTTTACACTGTATTCCGCGCACAGAAGGGCAGTGAGAACCTATTGTTAAGATTTAGAATACTTCGTTCCCCATTTTTCGCCGAATTCTAAAAAGCATTGCGAACTCAAAGCCGCGCTTTTCCTTGAAACCCGAGCGAAGAAATGAAATATAAACAAATATTTAATTTCCTCGATTCAGGATCGAACCCAAAACGAGTCGAGTGTAGTCACACACTTGTTCCCCTGAGCCACGACTTCTATCTGACTTTATATTACTTTTTTAATTCATTTTTTTTCATATACCTGAGGAGTTGGCAAATAAGAATAAGAAATATCTACATATATAAAAGCATATACCTATATTATAAATGTGATTTGGGCTTGAACACAATATTATATATTTTAAAAAAATTAAGTTAATGAGATTTTGCTATGCTTAGCTACTATGCATTAAGGTAGATTTCTAAATTTTTTTTGAGGCCAGTCGTGCGACTGTAAACGTAAGAAATTGTAGATTCGAATTCCACTTGAAAACAATTAATATTGAAAATGCTGTGCACTAAAGTTAGAAAAAAAAATTACAAATATAAAGAAATTTTAAAGTCATCGCTACGTTTAAAAATGAAGAAATTTAAATAGATTTTTGGATGATTTCTCTAAAAAACCTTTTCCTTTTATAGGAAAATTCAAAAAAAAAAAATAAGTTATACTATTTTACTCTATAATTTATACAAATAAAATAATCCATTAGCACCTATGGATACATTATGGACGACCATATAATATTGTTTACTTTGTTCTCAAGAATATCTGCATATATAATGGAAAACTCTGTTTACCTTACACTTATTACTGTTAAATATATTTAGTACTCATTAATTTAAGGCGGTTAAGGTTAAAAACATACTATTGACATAAAAAGAGATTCTTTAGTACTGAAATAATTTGTACTAGTATATATAAGGATAAGAATTCAATTTTATCTACTTGTAGTGTACTGCTTTTAGGATTTCGTGCCTTTTAAGGAACGCTTACAATATCACTCTGTTGTCCGTCCATCTGTCTATCTGTCTGTCTGTCTGTCAAGAGCCTTTATCTCAGGAACACTTTGAGATATCGTCTGGAAATTCAAACCATATACTCAGATCTACGGTCTAATGTTTTCCTGAAAATTCGTATTTCTACATTTACTTAAAAAAAAGATATGGCTGTTTATATTCGACAATATTTATTGAATCAAAATTAATAGGGTACTTTCGATCCTACAACTTCTATTACAAATATATATATATATATATATATATA
>DVQM01001706.1:0-11437 GCA_018231645.1 Heliconius ricini | reverse complement strand
CTAGGTTCCCTCTGCCTACCCTGCTATGTGCGGGATATAGCGTGAAGCTAATTTATTTTTTTTTTATTAAAACTAATGATTTTTTGTCATTTCCATAAGAATATTCAATTGAATGGCTGCAAAAAAAAAACAATTTACTGTAGCTTATTATAAAATAGTAATTAATACATTTGAAAAAGTGTTATAACGGGCATTTAACAACGTAATAGAACTCGGTCGGTTTGTCAGCTTGTCCATGCATTTGCTCATGTTAATCTCAGAAACGTCTTGACCGATTTAAGTGCACTTTGTATTTTACTAAACCTCCCGTAATGTTTGATTTCTATCGGTTCATAAATAAAAAAGTTAAAACCCGATTCACTATGTATCCCGCATATAGCAGGGTAGGCAGTGGGAACCTAGTGTTAAGGCACACCGTTCCCCACTTTCCGCCAAATTTTTCGATGCATGGCGTATTGAGGTGCGAAACTCAACGCCGGACTTTTGCCTTGGTCCAGAGCGACGAAATGAAAATATTAACATAATATTTTTTCAATTTAAACCGGTTTTTATAAAGATATGTATATACACATATTCTATTTTTATCAAAACATTTTCTAAGTTAAGCCAGACAATGAGTGGTATTAGAGGGTAGCTACTTAATGGCGTGTGGCTGGCTTAAAGTGCTCTCAAGTAACGTACAATCTCGGTGCAAGTATAAAATAAGAATATATATATACATATGAACATTAAGTTCGCACTTTCCTTTGTAAAAGAAAAAAAATACTATCTTACTGAGGAATTAATTATTTTCACTTCCTCGCCCCAGAAATAAAACAGTCTTAAAAAGTGGGTGGTGCTTGGGTAACGAAGTGTACGGAGTGCATTGGCTTCCTTTTATTCACCCTGCTATATACGGAGTTCAACTAGAAGAAAACGAATATAATACATATATATACTTGGTTTAAACTATATCTCAATTTTGAAATAATCAGGTTGACGAGAATTCTGATGAGGTATCAAAATAAAATAGAATATTATTTAAATAATAAGACTCCCCCAAAGAATTGGTCATATATGTATTATATAACCCATCTCTTTGATCATATAATAATAATGATTTTGAAGAAATTTTCAAGTATAAGGAAAGTTAACTGTAATGGTTAATTTAAAAAAGTTTTTACAAAAAGGTACAATTCTTTTTTTTTTAGAGGTACTTATTTATTGGTTGATATCAAAGCATTAGACGACAAATATTAAATATGAATTGAAATTATTTCAAATATTAAAATATTTTAAATATAAAAAGCAGAATTAAATTAAAGTTTGGAAACAAAATAACATTTTAATAGATATAAATTATTTCACTAAGTACTTTGTACTAAGCATTATTCTAAGCAATTATAATAAACCTCATAAAATATATGTCACAAAAATGTGTGAAAGTAAATTACTAGACTTAATAATGCAAATATTGTAGACTCCTAAGAAACGTACGGAACAACCAAAGGAAGCTAGGACAGTGTTGCTTAGAAAAGTTTGCGACTATATTAATATTTGTTAGTAACATATAAAAGATAATTAATTTTTGACGTGAGCATTTTTCGCATTTAATTCCGCAAATTATAATAATTATAGATATATTGAAATATGATCTGCATATAATTGAAAAAAATACAAAAAGGCTTCACGTAGTAGCTGTACAGATAACTGTACAGAAGGTGGTGTAAGCAGAGGGAACCTAGTTATGGACACTCCGTTTCGTTTAATTTAAATTATTCACACGATAAAAAGCGTAACTGAACACCACGTTTTGTTTACAATAGCGAAGAAAATAAAATAATTTAAATAAAATCGATCCTCCGAATGCAACTGAAGCTTCACCTACACGACGGCCGTTAATTATGTTTTATTTGATTTGAATAAAAATATGTTTTAATAGTTAATAGTAAAATAGAACTTAATTTCATATACAGTTTTTATATAAATTGAATCAGTTGTTATACAATTTTGGGTTTTCTTCCAAATAACTTGGATAAAAAGCTAAAAAGATCATTTCCAGCATTGTTAGAACTGTAGGAATTTATGTGAAGATAAATCGTAGTTTGAGTTCAGAGTCATTTATTCTGCTCAGGTACTGTAGGAAATACAAAGTTGTACAGGTGTATAGTCTATGCTAGATATTCGAGATTAAAAAGAAAGAAAATTAGATTTATCTACTTAGGACGATGCAGTTTTCAATGTATAGTAAATATATTGTATTAAATTCTAAGAACGCTCTTTATTGTACATTAGAAATAAATATATAATACTAATAGAAATTTATATAAATTAGTATAAAAGGGCATTATTACTCTTATAAGCGACCCTGCATTATTTTATCTTCATTTTTTTCCCATTGTACAGGATTTATGAAAATATAACATCTGCATTCCCGAGAATTTTCTTCATATTTTTTTAATCTGCAATATACATTGGTATATTAGCCATAACATTGTTTTTGTCACCTCCGTGTGATCTACATTCATATTAATTCGCTAACTTAGCCAGACCCAGAGCCTTACTCGTCAGTGGCTTTGCAAGAATACTGCTGCAAATACCAACATTATAGGATTTAACCCAAAGTGGCCGCTGGGCTTCAATCCGTATACATTCCAACAGTACATTATAAATATTTTCTATAATATTACAATTCAAGCTTTTTTCGGCATTAGACAGCCCCCAAAAGAACTTAAACTTATCTGAAGGAATATGTACGGAACTTAGTCTTAACAATGACAATATGAATTTTCTTATTATTTTACAATGATAGAACATAACCATATATCATTGGCGAAATGAAATGTGCTCAACTGGCACGCTCGAAACGCCATAATTTAAGAAATCATTCAATCAATCAATCATATTATATCTTTATGTTGCGAATGTTTATCAAAATAAACTTTTATCTGCAAATTAGTTTTACATATTTCTTTTAATTTGATTATATCTGTTTATAAAAGCTCACAATTATATGGAACACCATTATTAATACTTTACTTAACAGCTCTAATTCGAAGTAAGTCGAGCCAAATTTACATTTGGCTCGACGGCGACGGAGGGCACTTTTGAATATCACAGAATAACATATTTATTATTGTGGAATAACATAAAATCAATGAAATATGCCTCAAGGATAGCAGTCATTTCAATGTGCATGATCGAAATATTTACGTCAATTCTAAATTTAAATGTTATCTTAGCTTGATGGTCAAAACCTGCCGCTCCTGATTCATATTCATTTTTAGAAATAAGTATATTTATTATTGATGGACAAAATTTTAAACTATTATATGAGTATTAAAATTTTGAATTTGAATTTGAAAGTGATAATGTTAAAATTGTACGTTATATAATTAATAGTTTCATTCAAGTAATTTCGTGTTAAACTATTTAAGTGGTTAATACTGTACTCTGTAGGCAAGGAAATGAAAGTTTGCGTTAATAATGACTCACGAACTTGCCACGTTAATGCTCTGTTCTTTATTCATTCTTCATCCTTTTTTCCGCATACCATAGCTCAAACAAAAAATGTATTTAAAGGTATTTTTTTATTTTTCAACAAAAAATTGAGGATCAAAACATGCAAATGTTCTTTTTCCTCTTGTTTTTACTATAAATATTCATAAAAAATGTAATATTTTCTATTAAGCTGTTCAAGCGCTGTTCCTATTATATTGGCGTTTCATTTCACTTTCTATACTACATAAATTTATAAAATAATCACTTAAATCAAATACATAAATTATAATTATATTAAAACGTACATAATTAATAAGGCTTCTATCGGCCTCGATAAAAAAAATGTTGTGAAAATGAAATATATTAAGTATATTTACGTAAAATGCTATACACGTGTTTCATTAGCGTGCCCTATTAAGACTACCTTGAATAGTACGTGCTAGTCAATATGGAGGATTTATTACGAATAACACATCTGCTACCTTTACTCTAAAAGTTACTAGAAATATATTTTCCTTATCACTAATAGTACGATGTTAGTGAAATAAGTTGGTAACGAGGCAAAGCGTAGTGTTGATTCCTTACACTCAACACTCTCCCGAATTCGAGGGAAAATGGAAAAACGAAAGTGTTTTAATGAGAACAGAGTGGCTTAACACTAGGTTCCCATGTCCTTCTGCTTACATTGCTATATAAGAGATACAGTATAAAACTAAAAAAAACTGGTTAAGTGCGAGTCGGATTTGGCCACCGAGACTTTCAGGATGATAGTTCAGAGAAGTACACTGTAGAACTCATAAAACTTGAGAACCTAAGTTTGCAGGCACACGCACTCATTTTGTATGAAATGAACTACAAATAAATTATATTATAAGTAAATTTACATTATATTATAAATAAATTTACATTCATAATGTTTTTTTTTATGAAATATCTATCAAATTAATTTTCGGATATTTTCGGAATTTTCGGATTTCTTCCTTTATTTGTTCCGTAGCTAGGTAACTTAATCACTTCATCACAATTTTTAAAAACTAACCATAACTCTTGAACTAAATATATAGTAAAACTTCAATTTGTTAAATATAATAATATATTAAACAAATTGAAGTTTTACTTTTAATGAGCTATAATATCTAAAATATTTTACTCTTGACATATTTTTTTATATTCAAAGCATTATTTAATTGACACAATACAGTAAATTCCATAAAAAAATATTCACATATATTAAATTAACTTAATATTTATAATAAAAATGACCAAGTCAGACTTATCTGCCATGGGTCCATATCAATATCAGTATCATTGTAAATCAAGAACAACTTATAAAAATTAAACTTAAGTTTGCGGACGTATTAGTATAGTCCTTTTGAATAATCTGAACAAAACTTATAAATTTATAAGGATTTTTTTATGCAATATCTATAAATTATCACTTTTCGGAGCTCTCACTCACGTCATACCATACGTTTTGATACGAGGAATTTCATACAAATTTGTCACTTCTGATTGCGCAGACTTTTGCTTGATTTTATTATTGTTCTGAGTGCTCAAATGGACCGAAGACCTAAATATTTGATAGAAATTTCAGCTTGTTAAATCCACGTCTTCTTGATTTGATGAAAATGATCTTGACAGACGGACAGACGAAAAATAAAGTAATTCTATAAGGATTTCGTTTTCCTTTGAGGTACAGCACCCTAATTAAGATATACTTAAAGATATAGTAACTACATAAATGTCCCTAAATAAAATTAGAGATACATTAATTGCAATATTATAGACTGTTTTTTACCCCTAATAGGTGTAAAAACACCTAGGTAGATTTATTTTTTAGTTGCTAAACTCTTTAATTTTTCACATCGTTTTCACATCGTTTTGCATTTTTGTGTATCACTTGTTTCGCGCGTTCAAGGCTACACTCGATCCTCCTGAATCGAAGTGTCCTCACGCGCAATTTTTGCCACACGCTTGCCTACTGGGTGTATCGACATCCATAGAAGTCATAGTACCCCATTGCTTAACAACGTAGGTGTTGATTTTTCCTGTGATTTTTATTGAATTACGCATAGAGATTTAGCATGCATAATGTGGATTGTTTTTTGGACAAAAAATATAATTTAAAAATACATTCAAGAGACCAAGTGTGTAAGAGATTTTTATGATTAAAAATAATGTAAAAAATAAATCAAATTAAATCAGCTTCATGCTATATCCTGCAGCAGAGTTGGCAGAGGGGGAACTAGTGTTGAACACACCCTGTTCCCCAATTTCCGCCGAGTTTTGGAGACCTTGCCTGTTGAGTGGCGGAACTCATCGCCGCGCTTTGCATCGACACCAGGGCGAAGAGATAAAAATAAAAAATTAAATAAATACTACATATATTCGAGTGGAGATTGAACCCACAATTAATCTATATTATAGTCACACTCTGTGTCACTGCGCCACGACTGACGCCGAATGTAAAAGTAATGTAAATTATAGATAATCCTGCAAGTTCATTTCAAAACTACACAATACCCTCTTAAATTAATAAATTATTAAAATGACTTAAACATTTTAAACTACACTCTATTTTACAGAATAGTAAAAGTTTGTTTCGAAAACGGTGATTTCGCATTTAAAATTGAAATCATATTGCACCAAGAATTCCTGAAAAGTTTCACTAACTGCAACTCGTGTCATTAATTAGTTGCCAGAAGCTCGCGTCTTTACAACGTTTATTATTTGAACTAACTTAAAACCACCTAGTCTTTTCGTGAATTATTGCCTCACTTTGTGTTTTAATGTTCCATTTGCGGAAGGATCGTTTATCATACTTCTACTACTAGTTTTTACCTGTGGTTTTGCCCTCGTTGCCAAATGGAAATAAATAAGAGTTATGTGAGACACATTCTAAATATTTGAAGATGACTTCCAGAAATTCTGACCGCCGGTACAGTTCCGCTACTTCCGGGCAAGTTTTCTTTAGAATATCAGAACCAGGTATACTGTTATGACACTTCGTTTCAATCAAGACATTTCCATACCCCAATTACTCAATGCCGAGCTTGGTCTCCATTACCTACCTCGTTACCAGAGCTAGGAAATAAAAATATTTACATTTCATTCCCCGGCTGGGAATCGAACTCACATCCGTCGCAATTATTATTTTATAGACTTTATTTTTTATCCTACACATAGGGTAACTGATTCCCCAAATACCTTTAAAAATACCTTTGATGCGTGATGAAACTTTTATCGTTGTGATTGTGAGCAACCCAAAACCTTTTAGAGATTCGGAGGTAATAGTGTGAAGAAAGTTTTATACAATGCCATCAGAAGGTATCGATCGTTCTTATAAGTTACTTGTCATCAGAAGTTTATTTAAATAACTTTATTTAAATAATTCCTCCAAAGAAAGAGCGCGACCTATCTGTCTAATCAATTTCCACCAAACTATCCTTAAAGTGTCCTTTCAAATAAAAAAAGATCATTGAAATCGGTTGGCGTGAAGTCAATATCATATGTGCATGACAAATGGATGAATAACTCAAGTTATAACTTGAGTTGTTCATCCATTAGTCATGCACATCCCTAATGCAAATGATTGTTACATGATGACATGTGATTTTCTCATAGATACCATCGTCAGAACTGGCCCAAACAAAAACACTGATTCATACGGGAAGCAAAATTTCTTCAAATTTTGTTTAAATAAAAACATTCATTAAAATCAGTTCACCTAGTCAAAAGTTCTTAGGTAACAAACATTAAAAAAAAGGAAACAAATTGATTTGACGAATTGATTTGTTAAGAATTACGGTTGCGTTACTGGGATATCCATACGTACATAAAGTATTCTGGGTCAATATGGTATTAAAAATATATTCTTTGTATTATTCATAATTAACTATGCTATTTATATTATTATTATTATTTATTTGGCTTTAATTCGTTTTACTATATCATCCCAAAGGTACCCAACGTACTGTTACAGAAGCAGGCTAGTCAAAGAGAACCTACCTACCTAGTGTTAAGACTCTCCGTTCCCCACTTTCCGCCAGTGACAAAGCTTCACCACCAACGTCATACTTTTGAATATGAAAGATATTCAGAGAATATAAGAAAATTACTGCTTTTTATATTTTTCTAATATTTTTTTCTTTGTTCTAGATTCATCACCTTAAGATACACTTAAAATGAATCAATACAGTATTTTGTTATTTCAACAGAAGAAATTCTTGAAACGGTACATATTTTTCTTATTTTAAATTAAAATCTTTGTATATCACCATAAACTATCGGTATAATAGATGTTTTTTTTTTACAGAATCATGTCATATCAAGGATTTTACCTTAAGGAAATGACACTTTTGGATTTGGATCAAATGAAGACTTATTACAGCCGCTTGCTTACTGGACGTATTCCAAACGTCTATCCTGGAGAAATAAGCAATGCTACATGAAACTATATCGATGAAACAACAAAATGGGCCAAACATACACACATAATGACGCTAACTTCACTTCGTTAAATTACACGCAATCTTACGACTTAATAGACGTTGATAAAGACGTTTGTGCCGTCGCAGATGATCCTAAATATCCAAGTAGCTTTGGAATAACGCTGGCCGTTCCAGAATGGGAGGCCATTTGTACAGCCATAGTACTAACACTTATCATTATTTCCACTATTATTGGTAACATCTTAGTAATATTAAGCGTATTCACATATAAACCACTTAGAATTGTTCAAAACTTTTTTATAGTATCACTAGCGGTAGCGGACTTAACTGTAGCAATATTAGTCCTTCCATTAAATGTAGCATATTCTATCCTAGGACAATGGATATTCGGTATATATATGTGCAAAATGTGGCTTACGTGCGATATTATGTGCTGCACTTCTTCTATATTGAATCTTTGCGCGATAGCTCTTGACCGATATTGGGCCATAACAGATCCTATAAATTACGCGCAAAAGAGAACATTGGAACGAGTAATGCTAATGATCGGCGTTGTATGGGCATTCTCCCTCATTATCAGCTCTCCGCCACTATTGGGATGGAACGATTGGCCAGATGTATTCGAACCGGACACGCCATGTCGCTTGACGTCACAACCTGGATTTGTCATATTTTCCTCATCAGGTTCATTTTACATACCTTTAGTAATAATGACTGTAGTTTATTTTGAAATATATTTAGCGACGAAAAAAAGGTTGAGAGATCGGGCCAAGGCAACTAAAATTAGTACCATATCAAGTGGTCAAAATAAATTTACAGCCAAAGAGAGCGATCATAATGACCAAGATTCTGTGAGTTCAGAAACAAACCACAACGAGCATCATGGGGCAACACGTCTAGTTTCGGAAAACGAAAAACACAAAAGAACCAAAAAGTTAACCCCAAAGAAAAAATCCAAGAAGCGGTATTGGAGCAAAAACGATAAATCTCAGAATAAGCTTATTATTCCGATTCTGTCAAATGAAAATTCTGTAACAGATATGGCGGAAAATTTGGAAAATAGAAATACGTCTTCTGAGAGCAATTCTAAGGAAGCTCATGAAGGCGATATAGAAGTTATAGAAACAGTTGTTAAAGTACCCAAGAGAACAAAGCCTAATCAACAAAATACTGTTTATCAATTCATAGAAGAGAAGCAACGCATTTCACTGACAAGGGAACGGCGCGCAGCTCGTACTTTAGGTATCATTATGGGAGTGTTCGTCGTGTGTTGGTTACCTTTCTTTGTTCTCTACCTTGTTATTCCATTTTGCGCGAGCTGTTGCTTATCAAACAAATTTATAAACTTTGTAACTTGGCTTGGATATATAAATTCGGCGTTAAACCCATTAATATACACAATATTCAATATGGATTTTAGGAGAGCTTTTAAAAAATTGTTATGTATAAAATCATAAGTTTTTTTAACAAAGGTTTTTACATAATATTTATTATTTAACATTCTTTAATAATTCGTGCCAAATACATATTGTAGAAGTTAAGTCCGTATCTTTTAAAAGCCGCTAAGTTGCTCAAAGTGAAATTTGGAATGTTAAATTAACTCCTCGTATTATAAAATAAATTCTTTAAATCTTCTTCTATAAATTGAACCGTCTATAGTGTAGCTATTATAATGTAATATTTCTTGTACAGTCGATAATTTTTGAAAAGTTAATTCTATTTTAACAATGATATCTGTATGATATTGTATACTGGAAGTATACAATAAATGTGTATAAATATTGTGCATAGCACAGTAGAAAGTAGATGATGGTCATGTTGGCAAAATATAAAATAATCAACTTAACATTAAGTCTATTTTAAATAAATATATTTATTTCCAATGAAAACTATTTTCATGTATATAGCAATAATTAAAGTGTACATACATATCTTGTTCTGTTGTATATAATAAATATTAATTATTATAAATAATGTAATATTATTATAAGGTCAGTTGTTAGCTTAATATTAAAATATAACGTTAAATGAAATTTTGTTCCTTATAATGCAGTAAGAAAATCGTTTACATTATATCCCTTTAAAATAATTTGAGCCCTTATTTAAAAGGGATATTAAATTATAAAATTATGTTAATTACGCTGAATTGAATAAAAAAAATGTTTTAGACAATGTTGTTTTATTTATAAGTTTTTTTTTATTTATAGAGGACTTTATATGTATTTTAAGCATAAATAAAGCATAAATTTACAATTATAGCATAAAATTTATGAAATATGAGGATGACGCGTAAACACGTCTCAGGCCTTTAGCAAGGGGTAAGTGAATTACTTATGGAAAATATATATATTTATTTTTTATTTATTTAATACTTTACTTCACCAATAAAACAATACGAATACTTAATAATAAAAGAATACGAGAAAAACAAAAGAAAAATATGACATAAAGGCGGCCATATCACCACAAGTGATATCTTGCAGGCAATCCTCACTATTAAAAATATTAAAGAACATGTGGGTATTGGTTGGTGTGCAAATGATAAAATATGTTACCTTTATATAATACACCTACTTAAAAATATACATGCTATATATTACTTACTAATTTACATAAATACTAGTAAAAAATAAAATAATATAAGATATCTACAGCTATATATAAATATATATATATTATTACTTTTCTTACTTTTCTTAAATATATTACTTTTCTTAAATCGCGCTAGTAAGATTATCGGCCCAAGAATAATGTCGAGCCCCGCGTAATCAACGCCCATATGCTCCGCCTTGCCTTCACCAGACCAGGTAACTAATGCCTCTTTCAGCACCCTCCAACACCAGGGACCGCAGAAGCGCTCCCTTTCCGCGTCCACCAGGGTACAGGACGACGCAATGTCCCGCCCATTTTTACTAATATGGGATATGATCGTTTTGGCGAAACTCCAGCACGAGGGAACGCCGAGCTGAAGGAGCACATGGCCGTGTTCCTAAGCAACCGTGCTCGAATGCTAGATGAAACGTACTCGCAGTCCGCCTTGTACCACACCAGTGTACCGTTGACTACAGAGATGTTGAGACCGGAAAGCGTCACTGCTCGGTGGCTATCCAAAGCGATTTTTTATTCACATTGTGTTGTAACTTGGACGTATACTTTTTGAGAAAATGTAAAATTTAAATAATTCAATGTTCTGTTTACGGCCGCAAGCCTAGGCAAGTCCTGCCTAGGCTTGCGTGGTGCCCGTGGTGCTTGGTGGCCTTTGCCATCTATGTCGTCCTCTCATACAGCCAAGTAGTGCTTTCTCACAATTATGAAAACAAGTTGTTTATGACTGAATGTCAATCTGTTGACGAGCGCAGCATTAACAAGAGTATTAAAGGTGTGGCGGGCGAAAACGCGAGTTTGACGCTAGTTTAATGTCATGAGATTTAATATTTAATGGCCTTCAGACTGTTAACCTTTCGTGCACTACGTGGGGTTTAAGAAACCCCAGTGAAACAAAAATC
>DVQM01001705.1:0-11437 GCA_018231645.1 Heliconius ricini | reverse complement strand
ATATATATATATATATATATACCGAATAAAAAACGAATATCCGGCGCATCTCTACTTAGTAGTATTTTTGCAGTAGTATGTGTTTACGTTATTGGTGTCTATTCGTATCTGCGTCACAAGAAATACACTAAGTATAAACATGTTTTATGTATGAAAAAAAATCCTACATCTAAACTGTTGTTATCTTGATTAATTTCCTCATACCAGTTTGAAATATTTTACCCATAAAAGGAGCGCAGACGCTTCCACTGTGTATATGTCAAATCTAACAGATAAACATTTCATCACCAAACCATTCGAGTTGGAGTAGAATATAATAATTAAGTAGTAAAAATATATTTGTAAACATAAAGAGCACAATACCTAAGTATGTTTTCCTTATAGTGAAATTTAAATTACTAATTAGCTTAATAGCTAGGTTGTGCCTGTTAGGCAACTCTAGATTTAAGATATGGTGTAAAACTGAAAAAAAACTAAAAATCTCTTACCTCCAATCTTTTAAATAGTTCATCCATCAGCCTTACTGCTTGCAATTTCTTCTGACTTTTCAATAGTTTCCTTTGTTCTTCAGCTACTTTTCTGTTTAGATCCACGTCCTCCCGTTCCATTAACTTTGCAAGTTGTTTTTTCTTACGCCTCTCTTCTCTTTCTCGCATTTTTGCTAGCTTTTCCTTCTCGTGATGCTCAACTTTTTGTCTTAAAGATTTAAAAATGAATCGTGAGACTATTTCTTTTTGTCTGCAATGCAATGAGCCTAATCATATTTAATAAATAAGTTTATAAAATCATAACAAAACTATTGAAATATCAGAAATAATAAAACTAAGACATATGGCTGGCTCTAAGAATTAAAAGAATATGTGGAAAAAATAGGAGTCTTATATACTTTCATTATCATGGCACTTGGACAGGATCTGACTGTTAATGGTTATACGTTCAAACCCCACTTGTGTAAATGATTAATAATTCATATAGATTTTTATTTTTTTTCAATTTATTTGACAGAAAAAAGGGAATTTTAGGTCCAAACAGTAGATTCCATCTGTCTAGCTAAGAGCAAAAAAGCATGAAATTGAAAGTGACTAAATAATTACCTTTCTCTAGCTTCCCTTTTAGCAATTTTCTCCTTTTCCTGTTTCTCCTCCTCCTCCTTGGCTCGTTGCCTGGCTGATAGTCTTTCCCGGACAATAGCTCGTCTCTTTACCGCAGCATCTGTCATGTGCTTAGTCTTATCAAAGTCAACCTTAACACTGCACCACTCGGCTATATCATCATTTTTTCTTAACAACTTTCGACCTCGTAACGAATCCATGCAACGCACAAAACTGGCATATTCACTAAATTGCACATAGCCCTCAAAATAAAGATTTCCTTCTTGATGTGGTATGGTTATACCTCTCATGTAAGTCTTCATTTGCATACGGAAAGGATCAGCCACTGGCACATCTATTTGTCTCACTGACCCATACTTTTCAAATATTTTCTTAAATAAAGTTTCGGAAGGAGGAGCATCCTCATCTCTTTCATCGTTGTACACAAACCAACGAATTGGCAAATACTTTATGTGAATTGTATCAGGCCTCTCTCCTGGTTTCATTTCATCCATGTCTGTTGCATCGCGAAAAAACGAATCCCATGAATGTCGACTCGGAAAGTCCGACTTGGCTTCAGAAACTTTAACTTTCAGGGGATCGGGATAGTCATTTAAATGTATGATTCTGTCATCTAAGCGACTTAACACACGATCTAATTTTTGACGATTTTCTAATTCTGCATCGAATCTTATCACTTCAGAACTATGCTTTGAAACTTTCAATACTGAGAAACTGTCAGGTTGGATCATTTTCCGCAGTTTCTCCATCAATTCCCAATTGGAAATAGACTTGCCGTGTACCTTGTGCGGGGGGAGCTGAACACAAATGTTAAGCTTTGCAAACGATTTAAGATACAAACGCTGCGGCAAATACAACGCCACAGCGTCAGATGTATCCCTACATACTTGAATACTCATCTTAGTATCTATATTATATTACAATAGAAATATGCTATACAACAAGCTAACAAAGTTATTATTTTTAACATTTCAAGATTTACATATAATTACAAAACAATTTTTAGTCTAATATACAAGGAATTTGTATTTTTAGAAATATAAGAATTATGTATTAGAGCGAAGAGAAATAAGTTAAGTGAAATGACCAAAGCGTGATCCAATATTAATATCCATCGTTTGCGCCACTTTTACAATAATTTCATTAAAAAAAATGATTAGTTTTATTTAAAACTAATAGCAAATAAAGATTTATAAATTAATCCTGTTTGCACTTAACAAGGTGCCACAGAGAACAAAAACAAAATTGATGTCACACGATAAATGACAGTTCAGTTGCCATTGATATGAAGCAAACGCTTTTAACAATACAGCCTTAATATAATTAAAAGTTGTTATTATTAATTTATATATATTTTTAAATACAGATAATTTATTAACTTACTTTCTATCGTATCTTTAGTTATAAAATAGCAAAAACAGGCAGATAAAAATTTCCAAACGACATTGAATTATTTTTTTAACATGATTAATTTTTCATAACTAATTTTAATCCCCAAATATAGCAGGATAGCAAGAGAAACCCTGTAGTAGTGTTTGAAAATTCATTTCAGCTTTCGTCTCTATTTTTGAAATATTGATTCGACAATTTAAAATATATTTGTTGAATGGAGAAGGCTTTGAGCTTTCTTACCAAAGCAAAAAAAATACAAAAAAATAACCACCTAGCGGAAACCGAACTTCCAATCGATCTTCGCCAGGCGGAAATCACCTTTACCGTCAGACATTACACTGCGCCATAATTCCTCTATAAACCACCGGATTTCTTTATCATTGCCTCTCAATAAAAATGTGATGATCATGCGTACATCTATAACAAATTTCATAAATAATTTAAACATCATATTGTTTGACAGTTGTAGTCTATCACCAAAATTATAAATTCCCATTAAAATTACTTTAGACTGTTACTAATTGGACAAATAATTACGATTACAATGACATAAGGGGTAAAAATGAGAAATAAAAACATGAGACTAATAAAGAATTCTTTTATTTTAAAATACAGAGTCAAAGACTCTACAAACACTGCAATCTGGAGAGCTATCGCGATTTAATGTGATAACATATCAAATACTATATATTGTTACTTAACACTACCATAAATAATTTAGCATTTAATGTACACAGCTCTGCGTTAGCAATAAGGTGATGCTTCAAGTTAAAAAAAGTCGTCGCAATTACATACAACTTACACCAAAATAAATAAAATTGTGAAGATATCGATCTAATTCAGACACGTCCGAACGTAATGTCTACTACCCAAGACTTCGTTTTACAAGAGGGAATGTTATTTGAATATGCATCCTTGAAATAGGCACTATTATTTATTTACAGATTGCATACTAGTAAAATGTTTATTTTTATATTACTTTAAATAAATTAAGAAATAATATGTTTTATATACATTTATATTTTGATATAATGTACATACTTATTATTAATAAAAGAAAAAAAACAATGTATTCTAGAAGTCTTGAATGAGTCCATGCTAGCTAGCTATAGGAACCAGTTCTAAATTCATCTAAATTGTGAACTAACATTAAAGTAAACTATCCAATACTTCGTCACTGGTAAGATCAGGAACACATTCGAAAATGTACTCAAAATACTAATATTAAATAAAACTGATTATACATGTTTTTATCTAACCAGTTGTTTTTTAATGATATCACTAAATCAATAAAGTTTTTTATATAACCAAACATTAATAATAAGTGTTTATAGGATACTTTTTAATTAACTAATTTAAAAAAAAAAAATTGTTCCTGATCTCCTTCTTCTCTTTTACACAAACAACTAAGAGCTTTAATATGCAATGCACCAATTGCCTCACTGCAAACATTACATATACAAATTCACAGCAATGACAATTTTTTCCATTATAGTAACATTTAATTAATATAATTATTATAATGTTTAATCTATTATAATCTTTGTGGTCAAAGGTTCATATCACTACAATATTTTCACAGATCATACATCTCTGCAAGAGTCACACTTTTTCACAAGAAACTTTAGAAAAAATGATTTAATTAGAAATTATTAATATTTAGTGCAACTTTACTTACAAGATATACATTTTATTTTAATTAACCAAAATTATACAATAAAATTAGTTGTGATTTTTTTTGTGATGATAATTTTTATGTTGTATTTTATACAAATACAGCGTACGTTTTAATTTAGTATAAAAATGTCTTTGTAGCGATAACAACACTTAACAGTATTTATAATACTTAAAAATATATATAGAGTTAAGCATACCATCCTTTTAGGATATGAAACAACTAAATACAGCATTTTCAAAAAAGATCTAGGTCGTCATTTTAATTTTGAAATTACTAATGACAGTGTAAGATATATGAATTTATTATGGTGGAAACTCAACTATCCGATACTCGGTTATATATTCGATATTATCCGAATTACGAAACGAATTATGGAAAATAGGTATCATTACTAATAAAAAGAAATATTAAAAAAATATTCATACAATCATATTTATGTACATATATATATTGTTTCTTTATTCTTCATTTTCTTTTCAAATTTGTATTTTTATCAATTAATTTGGTTAATTGTTAATAAATTGTGTTTTTTTTTTATTTACTGCTGCTTAAGTGTATCTCAATATATAAAATAAAAATGGCAATTTATTTTTAAACACACAAAATTTATAGTAAAGTTTACAAGGAAACAGTATATAAATATTAAGGATTTTCAACTCTATATATATTTTAAGAAGACACCAAATACGACACTAAAATTATATATACACATTACATTGTACATAAAATTTCCAAAACACATTCAACTGAATCCAACTAAAAAATCTAAACGTACACAATATCAACCGTTTTCGATCTAAGAAATAATTAAAAATAAAATTCTCAGTCTTCTATTAAATAGTTATTATTATAGATCGTATTATATTAGATCTGCGATTTACAATGTAAGTAGTATGTACAAACATACATTTTTTACAATAATATATATAGAAATTGACCTTAACATAAATTCCATTCAGTTTTATATTTTTTTTCCGGTTTCATGCTGTATCCCGCATAGCAAGACAGGCAGAGGGAACCCAGTGCTCGGTCCTCACGTACGACGCGATCGCGTATTGAACGTCAGAACTTAACTCAGCGCTTTTTCTTGTTACCAGAGCGAGGAATTGAAAATAATTCACAGTGGGAATCGAACCCACAACCATTGCACTTACAGTCAGACACAAGGTCACCTTAATTTTAACATTTGTGATGATATTAATTGTAATAAATTTTCGAGCACTTTTCGCGTTAACTTTGCGCGAACAAACTCACAGTGAATCATGGCAGTGTACCACAATATAAAATATTAACTAACAACAATATTTTATACAACATAAGTTCAGAGTCCTCGTCTCACTATCAGTGTTTAAGTAGATAACACACGGCCCCCAAATGACATTTCAAATATATTTTTTATACTCCTTATTTTAACCTTCTTGTAGAAGGAAATTATTAGAATTTAATATTAATTATGCACTCCCCAAATAAAGATTTTTAAAGAATCAAAAAACTTTGACATGCTTTCTTCATAAATGCAACATATACAAGATTCCCTTACGTAATCTTCACATTCAACCAATATTTTCTTATGATTCATTTTAATGAATCTTTCGATCTCTTTTCAACTTACAAAATTAAGAGAAGAAATTTCTTTGTTTCTTTTTAGTAAAGAAAAATATTATATACTTGAAGGTCTTCCATATCTATACATTTCATCACATCATATATACAGACCATGGCCAAGCTTGCATACATTACGAAGACATGACCTTGATTGTTCTAGTATTATAAAGGGCCTCCATATCAACAGCACAGATGAGTCATGGCCACCCTGCAATTAGCTGTAGATGTATGCAGATTTTATTTTAGGTTTCTTTTTATATTTTCATTATGATCTTCCAAAGTTAACTATGGGTCAAAGTTCAGAAAGCTTAACTCAATTGACATCATCATACATTTGAACTGAGGTATATACTTCATGAGGTCCCAAATTAATTCATGGTCGTGCATATATGCATTTAGCGATATATTTAGACTGGTACAAATACTTCTTTCTTTTCTATTTTTCTATTATTCTAAAGGTCTTGCACATCTATATACAATAATATTATTAATAATTCCATTAATTCGCTCTCGCTCTCTTGGCATGTGACGACGGGGGCGCATGCGCAGGTCTTGGAGGTTGGTGTGGTGCCTCATCTCCTAACCCTGATCTCATCATGTACTTGAACTGTGGCATGTGCTGCATCACATCCCGGATCTGAACTAACGCCATGTTGTTGTCGCCTGCGGCTGCCGATTTACACTTGCCCGAGTTACGGAGCACTTGGAGTTGGGTTCTGGAACGGAAAATAAAAGTATAGTTATTTTTAACTTGTGTTGCGCCATTCAACACGCAATGCCTTAGGCGGAAAATGGGCACCGGAAGTATCTTAATGGAAATGGAGTGTCTTATCACCTGGTTCTCACCTTCCATATGTGAAGCAAAAAAAAAGTTAATTTTAAATATCTTTACTAGAATAAGAACTGACTGTAAAGTCAACAGATGTGGGAGGTTCGCTTTCCACTTCGTAGAATGATGGAAAAATTACTTCATTTCATTCCTTTGGTTAATGTGTGTCCTTGATTTGGGCAGAAAATTCAAAATGTGACTCAACTCTAGATTTCCTCTGTCTACCATCCTATGTATTCAGATTACAATGTTTAAATAAAAAAAAACGAATTGCACCAAATTAAGCTTCCCTTCACCACCCAAAACCACTCCCAAAAACTAGACTAATGATCTTACTCTTCTCTGGCATCACTAGCTCCAAATGCATATTATATCTATTCTCAATAGTTTAAAAAAAAATATAATAAAGTCGACGAGTTATGGACGTCCTGTAGATAGATGGCTGCGCAAATTTGATTTTAGGAAGCTCTCTTTCTTTTAATTTTTTTCCTTCCGATTAGGCCACGACTCGTGAACCGTATCATGTACATATAATATAACACATAAAAAAAACAATTAAATACTCACGCATTAGGCCTAAACAAAGTCAGTCCGAGCGCATCTAGCATCGCCCGGCAAGTTGTCAAGGGAACTCTTGGGAAGAAATGGCTGGCCAGGTCGGGGAGTGTCATAAGGAGCTCAGCGTACTGATACGGCTTCGCGTTGATGCAGGGGACCATTGTGTTCTCTACTACTGCTTTTTGCACCTGCAGATTTATTCAAAATTGTTATTTTTTGATTCTAATTAAAAAAATGTTAAATGTCTGTTAAATAAACATTTAGTTTCAACAAGCAACAGTTTGAAAATTATTGAAAATTATTAAATATTTATCTTTCTAAATAAAAATTCAACTTTTGGCCAGAACGGAGTGTGTTAACACTAAGTCCACAGTTTCTCTCTGCCTACCCACCCTGGTATGAGCGGGATAAACTAAAAGAAACAAAAAAAAACCAACCTTATACGGCGTATGGTTGCCATTGATACTGATGTCTGGTATTGGCGTGAGCCTTTTGCGAGTGTCCACGCTGTGAGAGGTTGAGTGGCCATTCAGCGCCCCACTCACTTGCGGCGAACTGAAACAAGAAATTCAATAAAGTCACTGAGTCACTAGCTCCGTAAGTGACTAACTTAACAAACCTAATTGATATTTGATTACCTGGATAATAATCAAATACATATAAATATATATGTATAAAAAACAGTATATTTCAAAATTCCTTACTTTACTGATATAGATTTAAATGTTCTAGCAATAATTTTTACACAATTGTTACCCTAAGTCTTTGTTAAATGGGATTTCCTTAATTATATAATAAGTAACTGATCCACTTCATTAAAGACTCAATAGTTTTTTTATATATTAATTTTACATATGAACAACTACAATAAAACATACAAAATCACTAAACGGAAAACCCGAATTGCAAAACAGCATTTTTAATGACGTCAAAGTATCTATTGACGTATTCTAACGAAAATGTATTCATTGAATTTAAAAAAAAAAACATGTTACGTTACCAAAAGATAATTTATTTACGTTGATTACTAAAAACCATGGCTTTCAATTAACAGTAACTGTTGGATTAGAAAGGTGTGTGAATCATTATCTTTTCTGTCAGTCATATTATTCTAATAAAATACCTATCAATATATTTGATTTTCGTTGGGGCTGTCAAAAAGAGATAAAAAAATAAACCAAACAAACATGCAGTGTCAATACAACGGCGAATGGACACTAACAAACGAACACCCTCTGTATATATGTACGTATATCATGTTAATACGAGGAAATATATCAAACAAATATAGCAATAAAACATACAATACATACATATGGATGGGGAAAATATATATGCATACTTATAAGACTATTACGCAATATACACCTAAACTTTTCAATACTTAAAGCTTATCTAGTCTACGCCCACCCTTATCTCCTTTTCACCCTAATCTTGTAGAAGAGCAAATTACATTTCAGAAATTAAAAAAACAAAAACATATACATAAATATAGGGAAAAATTATTAAAAAAAAACAATAAATATTAAAAAATAAATTATAACAACAGTGTACAAAGCTCTGTACTGTTTAATCAAGTTTTCCTGTTTGCCAATTATATTTACTCTCAACATACATACATAGAGGGTGATGTTCAAACCAGAATATTTTTTATTATTATTGTTTCTTCTTTTAATAAACAAAACTAATATAAATAATAATTGCTCACTTCATAGTGGAGGTGTTGGCCGTACTCCTCACTAGAGGTGGGGGTGGCTGCTGACCCATCGCCATTGTAATTGCACTGTTGGAAAACTGGAATAAACGATAACAGACATGTTTCACCTAAATTCATACGCTATTTTATATATACTTATGGTCTTGTTGTTAAATGTCAGAAATAATAATTGGGAGAACGGAATGTTTTTACACTAAGTTCACTGCCTATCGGGGAAAATAGGTTGGATTTGTTTTTTTTATTACGTTAAGTTGCTTGTACGACACGAAAATATATAGGTTCATGTTGTAATTGCCTATGACATTTGGATCGGTTATGAAACAAAAAAAGGCGTTAGTAAAACATTTAAAAAATAATAAAGGGGAATAAAATGTGACCTACATCCTCTATACCTTATATGACAATAAAGTTTACATGAATTCTATAGTTAGAGTACAGTATATATCTTTTCATTTGTTCATAGACACACATGCACCAGCAAAAAATAACACTTAATTTTTTTTTAGGTCATAAAAATTTTAATATATACAGGTGGTGAACAAAAAGATAAAGTATTTAATAATATAATATATAAAAAGTTAAAATTTCTCACATCCTATTATCGTAGTGTAAGCGTGAGCTCTGTAGCCTACTTAACTCTTAAATGAATACTAGCAATAAATGTTTGTATATTAGTTTAGAGTAAATATTGTAAATGGGTTGAAACTGATATTTTATATTAATATTGTTAATATGCTGTGTCTTTAATTTATTCAAATTGATCTCCCGATTTTTTTCTTTTTTAATTTATTTTATATTAAGTGGAGGAAATCTGACAATGATAATATAATGACGTTTCCGCCGAATTCAAGAGTCTAAGTGGCGGAACTCAATGCCGCAAACACTTTTGTAGTATTCTAAAGTACGAGATAACGAGTAATATTTTAGTTATTTTTTTACTCAATATCTATTCAAAAGCTTTAAACAACAAGATATAACAAAATGTTTACAACAGTCTTATCGCACAATTGACGTTTAGTATTATTGTTATTTTTTCAATATTAATAATTAACTAATTACGAGGTTATCCGGATTTAAATTCCAAACAGCCTAACAGATAACACTATAATTACTTTTTTGATTAAAGCTACGAGTTGTTTCACAAATTTTCTATGAAATTGTTTCCAATATAAAAAAATATGTAAAATTTATGAGTGCCCCTAGCTGTAGAAGAGAAACACATCTGTAAACTAATCTAATGTCTATGGCATACCATTGCTTAACTTTGCAAATTCAATGGCCAATATAATAGTATCAATAAATCTATCATCATATAAACATTTATTCCAGTCCAATTTAAACGAAAATTCTATATACACGCAAAGATTAAATAAAAAAAAATAAACTAATTTTTTAGTTGATCAAAATATTCGGGGACAATTCGAAGACAAAACAAAAAGAAAATTATAAAATTGATTAAATATTCACATCCTTACCTGTACATTTCTGTTGTGCTGTGACCTGTGTTGCGGGAGTGAGGCCGCCGCGGCCATGGCGTTGCTGTAGCGCGCCGCGGCCTGCGCCTGCGCAGCCACTTGAGCCTATGACATGTTATTAGCTATTTTTACACGGCTTGATATTATTTTTAAGGCCTTAAATATGAAAACCTACCAGCCTTAAATATCAAAACATTATTCTTACTTTTTATGTATAATTTAAAATCAATAAATATGTATGTATATGTATGTTCCCCTTTTACTGCAATTTCATATACGCATTGTGATTTACGAGAAGCAACGGCACACTATACTTGATCGGTTAGGGGCATTTGTAATATAAATATAAACATATCTCCAGTTGCGACATAAACTTACAACCATATCTGTTCCTTGATTGTGTTAATGTCAGTTTGTATGTCTCTAAGAATGTAAATATAAAATGTCTATAATCTAAAAATGCTGTACTAATAAATTTACGACGAATATTTAAAATAAAAGTTACGAATCCTAGTTAACATATAAGTACTCAACCTGTATAATGTTATGTACATCAATACAACTCTTTTGTGTACGTTTATAAACAAAAATCTTAATGAATTGGCATTGACATATAACTTACATTGAATTCAAAATATATTTTATCTACATAACCAATATAATTTAGTTCATATGATTTTTCCGTAATTAAGGAGAACAACCTATATTTAAAAATAATTATACTTTAAATTAATTTCCTTTTGCCCACACCAGAAACACAATGTATTTAAAACTGATAATAATAGAGTCATATTAAACAACATTCCATCTACCTACTAGACTAAGTAATATATTTTTTAATATTGAATGATATATGAACGAACCTGAGCTAGCCTTAACACTTGTTGCGTTTGCGCTTGCGTCAACGACCCGGGCCACCCGTTGGATAGCGCTTGTACTGCTGCTGCTGATATTCCAGCGTGGGGCATCTGCATGGCTGAAGATGCTGAAGTGTGCCTCTGGGCGGGCCGTCTGCCCCGCGAGGGCACATTGCTTATAGATACCCCGCTGCCAACCCCCACGCCGACGGCT
>DVQM01001704.1:0-11441 GCA_018231645.1 Heliconius ricini | reverse complement strand
TAAAAACTGTACAGGAGTTAATATGCAATTATTACAGTTATTTTACAAAGAATATGAATCATTACCCAAATTAATAATTTAACATTTAAGGTTTCTGAATCAGCACATTTAATAGAGTTTTAATAAACATAACATAGGTAAAAAGAACGTAATGTTACAAAAATATATACGTATAATTAATAATTAGCTTTATGTATATTTTATAAATCAAATATCAACATTCATAGTATTTTTTTGTTCGAAACAATGACACTAAATAGTGAATACACAATTGCTGTGATTCAATTTCACGCTTTTGTCTCGTATACAGCTATAAAATAAAGTAAACAAACCAGAAAATCTATTAGTTATCTTTTTCTTAAGAGTTTAAAATTTCATTAGCTTCTTTAAGAAACTAAACTCCATTTTTAAATGTCTTCACGTCTATCTCTAGATTCATCAATAACTGTAGAAGCTACAAGGAGCGGGTATTACGTTTAGTTTGTTTCTTTTGCATTGCTCTTCAGTGTACTTTAGTTTAGTTTAGAAGCATCGACTTAACATTTATTAAAATAAATATTAGACTAGATTATACTTTGCGCAGTGGGAACGCGATAATAGTGGGTTCGATTCCCACTCAAAGAATGATTGATACAAAGTATTTTCATTTCACCACTCAAAAAGCAAAGTCTCGACAATTGCGCGAAAATGTGGAATGAAACGTTTTAACACTAGGTTGTCTTACCAATCCTGCAACTTGAGAAAAACGGGAAGCTGTAAAAAATTGAAAAAGCTTTGGCATAAAAGTAAAATTCAGTCGAGAGGGAGTTCTTTATCGGGTATACACCGTAAGCATATGGTAAACATATGAAAAACATAAATTACGTAATAAAAGGATCACTTTGAGTTAAATACTTTTTGGGGCCGTCGTTAATCATGTAATTTTTTTACCATTTTTTATCCCCATCTTACCCTTGTGACTAACATATTTGTTAGAATCTATAATGCATCTTGTTTTTTTTTTTAATTTTATCTTTAAAATAATAAAAGGAATAGTGTAATCAAGCGAAAGCGGATCACGGATAAGCCTTGTTAAATAAATACACATATCTCACTACACTTCCCCTTCCCTTATGATATTTCGTGATTTTTGCCGGAAACCCCCCTCTCCACTTTTAAGCCAGCTCACGTGATTTATGGACGACCCCTTTACTCTTTCACACAAATTAGAACAAATTCGATTAACAAGTTTCAAAAAGTTAAATGGCAAAATTTCAAATAAATTAGTAAACCTTTGGAAGGGCTTTGCAATAGTTGTAATAAATAAAAGCTTGTAAAATTGTATTAAATAAAATAAATCAGCTTCACGCTATATTCCTTACACAGTAGGGTAGGCAAGGGGAACTTAGTGTTAAGACACTCGGTTTCCCACTTTCCGCCGAGTTTTAGGGCATCGCGTGTTGAGTGGCGGAACTCAACGTCGCGCTTGGCCTAGACACAAGAACGAAGAAAGGGAATATAAATTTAAATTAATATTTCATTTCCTCTAGTGGTGATCGAATGGGGCCAAATAACAACAAAAATAGGTTAAATTAATACAATAAGTATATTAAACACTATATATTATGTTTAGCAACGCCTGTTGTACGCATCAATTGGTTCTCTAGTTTACTTAAATACTTTATCAAAAATTATATATAGATAATTAGTCATTTTTTTCAATTAAAGTCAAAAATGCCTCCAGAATTTAGCGGAATGTGTGTAACAGAGTGTTCTCACACTAGGCTCCCTCCGCCTATGTACAGAATACAGAGTAAATATAAGTATATAGATAATTAAAAAGTAATATTTAAAACATTTTTGTTTCACTCGTAATCGAGAAATATCTAATTTTGAAAGTCTCTGAGTCCTAACACTTAATAGTAGTAATAAAGCAGTGGACCTCATCGCCACAATATCCGCTAAAGCGGAGAAATGAAAATAGATTGAAAAATATATATTCCCCTTTTTGGGACACGAATCCAAAATAATAAAGTAAAGAATTGTATTAACCGTTTTAATTTTTGGTATAAACTGGCGGTGAAGAGTTGACGACATTACAATTTTTTTAATATCTTGTAATATTTTTTTGTTGACCCTCTTCACCGATTCTTAGAGGTACATATACATATATGTATATCTACATACAAATTTAGAACCCGTGTCCTTCAGTTACAATTGAACACTGCTACGGTGCATTTTCATTGACGTCAACACATTATAATCGAAGATAATAAGAAATTTGCATAATATCATATTATGTTATTAATCTTATCTGGTATTGTGGTATTTATCTTTTAAAGCCGGAAACAGCTTTGTAAATCTACTAAATATGTTTTTTGGATCCGGCCTGATATGGTCTGTTCGATTGTTCGATAAAAACAACAAAAGCAACAACAAAATCAATATTATACAATGAAAATATCTGAAAATGGATGTAATCAGATGGATAACAAAATATTTGATATAAAATGTTCGCTCGTCTTAATTACAGTATGTAATTTATTTTTATTAGTTTATTTAGTCCTTGGGTGTTTTTATATGTCAATTATTAAAAAAATATTATTGAAAATGAAGAAAATAATTTGAAGTGTCTTCGGTACCGTAAACGGGTTAAATAGAAACATTTTTAAATTTTAAGTTGAAATGTTCCTGGCTTTAAATATGAAAACAATCTCTATTTTTTATTATTAAATTCGTTTTATTTTTACTAACTGCTTTTTGTATTCGTTTCTTTTAACTTAATTACTTCTTTTTACCTACTATACAATGCGCAATTTTATGAAATTTGAAAATATGATTGTAAAAAATATTTCATCGATATATACAAATTCAAATCGAAAAATTTATTAATTAATCTATATATTTATACGTGAGGCGAATACTTTGAGCCCCTTTTTACGAAAATTGTGCGGACAGAAGAGTTTGGCACATTTATGATTTATAAATTTAAATTTAAAATACTCTTTAATCAAATAGACTATTAGAAGCACTTTTGAATCGATGCGTCAATGGGTTCTCTTATACTTATAACTTGATCCTAATTAATCTCCGAATAACAAAAGTTTTTTTTTCACTGAATATAACATTTATAATATAAAAATTATATAACTTTTTCTATTACGCAAATTAATTATATTCAATTTTTTTAACTATATTTCAGAGTTTGTGAACGAAAATTATTGGATAGTAGAGTATAGTGTAAAAAAAATTAGGTAATTTAGAAAAAAAAAAACATTTTTCTCTCCGCTTTACCCGTATTCTATTTCTACAATAAGATAATATTATAATAAATTTTAATATTATTTACAGTGCTATCAGCGTATTATTCCCATAAATCCATTTATTATATATCCATCTTTTTCAATTAATATAGTAATTCCATCAACTGTGACATGTAAAACAAGGTTTTTTGACGTGCTTACCTTTTATCTCAATTTCCTATCATTTCCTTCGTGAAAGAGGGAGTGAGGGTATAGTAGGATATAGCGTGTAGGTAAAAAAAACATCTTCTAAGAATAAAGTAGGCGGGGAATTTAATTATTGATTCAGCTTTATTATTTATTTTTTATCAGCTTCACACTGTATCCCGCACGCTGCATGATAGGCAGAGGGAACCTAGTGTTAAGACACACCGTTCCCCACTGTCTGCCAAATTCTGAAGGCATTGCGTGTTGAGTGGCAGAACTCAACGCCGCTTAGAAAATGTAAATATAAATTTGAGTTAATCGGTCAGTTCTACAGTCACACTTCGTGCTGCTGTGTCACGACTGGCCTCCTTTATTATTTATGATTTAAAAATCAAAATCGTCTGTCGAACTTTGAATATTAAATCTTTCTAATCCAAACTGGATGAGAAAGGTTAAGTACCACTATGTCAACTATACCGTATATCCGAACTATACCGTATATAAGAAATATAATATGCACATTGTACAGTAATAACCGACTAACTAATGTTAAGCGTTACGTCAAACAATATAACGTAAAACAAATATTTTGAAAGTTCTATAACAGAAACTAAACAATGGTACAAGCAACAGTTAATTAAGTAAATATATGCTTTGAAAAGTAAATATAAATATAAGATAGACAAAATACACTATCTTTCAGCAAAGGCGATGGTCGTGGAATTCAGCTGCGATTTTTATGTTGGCAGGTAAAAGCGCAACGTTTTTTCCGCATGATCATGATTTTTTTGTCCCTAGACCAAGATTTTATTGCGTATTTATAATTTTGTAAAATGCTTTTGATAGGGTTGTATGAAAGAAGATATTAGAGATATCTTACAGGCACAATGTGAACTAAGGCGGCATGGTAAAAGTCTCACAATCGACATCAATCAGCGCATATGATTTTTCTTTCCTAAGTGGTAAAAATGTAAAAATATGAATTATATATTTTTTCTGCTTATACTTTATCATCATCTGACGAATATATTTAGATACTACGTAAAATTCTATCGCTCAACACACATTGTATTGAATTGGGACGGTAAGTGCTTGAGTGTCTTGATTTGAGTTACCCAACCAATGCAGGAAGTTATCTAGGACGCTAATACCAGCTATGAGTTCAAATACAAATATGAATATTACTTACACATGGCATTTCCTAATGTACATTATATTTTAATTGTACACTAAAAGAGATAATTAAAGTAAGTACATTTTCAATTGATTAAAAAAATGACGACGATTTTACAAACGAAAATTTTATAATTGAATCTATCATACGTACGTTATTATACGTATTTCCATAATAATATAATAACTCTCTTTAGAAACGTTAATGAAACGCCTACAAATTTAATATTATGTTCTCAGTCGTCTCGCCCTTTGATAATTTTGTAATATTTAGGACGTCTTAATAGAGGCGACCAGAATATTGTATGGCATTTTAAAGTGATTGTAACTGATGGACGTTTTAGTTAAAAGCCTAGATTTTAGTTAAATTCAGTGAATGAACTCTCCATTTTCAGAGAGATCTTTAAAATATAGATATTATTTCAAAACAGATTTAAACTGATTACTGGAAAAATCATCAATTACAGTAGTTTTTAAAATTAAGTAAGAATTGTTATTCTTTATGGAACAAAAAAAAAAAATATGTGAAAACTTTATGTGGAACATCTACATATAGGCGCAGTTATCAACCGGGTCTATATGTAGTAGAGTGCACGGTGTGGCGACGCTATACAAGGGTATATATTTAAATACGTTGTGGAAATTAATGAAATTAATATAGATTTTGTACATTAAATGTAAATAAATATTTATTAAATTAAGTCACTATTTTCTATTACAAATTCGTAATATTTCATTTTTTCATTATGCTAATCTCGTCTTTTATGCATATTACTTGTATATACATGATGTTTCCCATCTACTCGCGCCAGCGAGACAAATATATATAAGCTTTCAAAATGTACCATAATGGCTCCAAGTATTGTAATATATAAATTGTAATTATTGGTAATTATTGTATTACATATGAAATTGGCGTTTTTCGTACTGCCCACTTAAATAACTAATGTATCTGCGGGTTCAATTCCCGCTACATTTTCTAAATAAATATTTTTCTTTCCTAAGTTTAGAATAACACTTCAAAAATTTCCCTCAATTTTCACTCATTTCAAATTGAGAACGGGCTGGAGCAAATCTGGGCTTATATAATGTGTGCTTTTTTTTGTGACTCTGGGAAATGTTTTTACGCAGACCATCCGTACGCAAGACTAAATGTCCTACGCACGTACGGTACTGTGAGATATCATCGAAGGTAATACTATAGTACCCACTAAAACCCAGCGGAAGGAGACGCCGCGGAATCACTCGCGTATGCCACTCCGACGCCTCGGTGAAATATAATGTATGCTGTACTGACTCCATAATAGTAGGAAAATTTGTGGGAAAAGCGGTTGTTGGAAAAATAAAATATAAATAAAATAAATTATTCCATATAAATTAGTTCAAGCAATCCTTGTGCAGAATCTTTAGTTTCACAAATATCTCGAAGTGTAATTTCAAAGGATCCTCGATAACTAAATTTTCAATGTTCAATGAAAATAAAAGGGGATTAAACGCGAAAAGATTAGTTTTCAAATTTATTCGGAGCAAAAATAAGCTTCAGTAGCTTAATACAATATTATTCGGTATTTTAAAATCGCAAAAAGGTAACATAGTTTTATGTATTTATTGTAAAAGCGTTTTAGCAAATATTTTATGAATTCAATTGAACGATTTATTATTAATAAAGATTTTATTTATTTTACTCTATTATTAGGTCATGTTGTTAAGTACGTTATAAAATCCATTTCTTGTATCATCATGGAACTTGATATTTATAAGTAGATCAGGGACGATATAATAATGTGGTACCGCCGATTTGTTCTGGTGATAAAATGGGAAAGTGTTGGAAGAAACCCCGAGATTAGTGAAACCACAGTGCTTCGTTAGATTTATATGTTAATATATTCTGTTTAATTTTCCTGGTGACGGGTCCTTATAAAATTGGATGATTGCTGATAAAACTACGCGTGTTTTAAGTTTTGTTTTTGTTTCATGCTGTATTCCGCATACATCAGGGTAAGCAGAAAGCACATAATGTGAAGAGACTTCTTTCTCCATTTTTGGCTAAATTCTGAAGGCATTGCATGTTGAGTGGCGGGATTCAACGACAAGACCAAGAGCGAGGAAATGAAAATATTAAAAACGTTTTCTCTGAGTGGGAATCGAACCCACAACCTTCGTGCTTATGGTCACACGCTTATGCCACTGCGGAACGACGAATTCTTTAAACGAATAATAAATTATTTTAAAAGAGTGGACAGACCACTACATCACACAGTGGTATGTACCGCATACATATATTAACAGTAATTCATATACACTTTCGTACTAACTTAAGATATATCTAACTAAGGATATTATAGCTGGAATTTTCTTAAACTAAAAACATAAAATATTGTTAAATGTAAGTTCTCTTTCGTCTTAATAATAGAAAAAGCCAATTGTTATGAAAAAAACATTTTTGTAAGCGGGTTGGTACTTATTTAAAATATAGCACAAAGCTAATATCGAAATAGACTACGAGACACAATTGTAAGACTTTGGAAATGTTAATTTAAGTATGGCTCAGCTTTCAGCTCCAAGCATGAGAAGTATTTAATTAGGCCATTATGAAAATTAACATTTTCTGAACAGTTATTGCTTGCGACTTAAAGTTATAGTTCAATTATATGGCAAAATTTAGCCTTTTAATATTTTTTTATATCCAGATGTGGCTGTACACTGTTAGGACGTACAATGGCATTATACAGCCACATTTACTGGGCGACAGATATGTCTGACACTCAGTAATGGTTTTATATGTCAAGTGCTAGTCGACCGAGGGTCCTGTATTGTAAGTCATCGGGAAGTACAACTCATAAAATTCGACAAGCTTAAGTTTGCATACGCCCGTATGCACTCATTTTATATAAATAGCTAGTATTTTATATAAATATTGTTGTGGTCTCTTCTATAATTGATGTATATACAAATTTCCGTTTTTATGACTTTTTCTTTTTATTTGTATTATAACGTTGAAATTTTTTTAACTGTAGGTCAATGTTAAATATCCTACAGGTTTGGATTGTACGATGAGTTTCATCCAAAACACCACAAAAGCGATATAGAATCGCATTCAAGGGACTGTAGAGGAAACGTAGTGTTAAGATTTAAATAGCAGAACACAACGCCGAATTTTCTCAGATCGTTAGAGTATTATTATTATTATTATTTATAATTATTACAATTATCATTATCGTATTCTATGCTTATACAAAATAGATAATATAAACAAATGTAAAATATTCAGTAAATGGTAGAAACATTAATGAAAACTGAATAAAGAAATGCAGTCAAAGAGAAAAAATTAAAAATAATTTTATTTAATTATGTTTTGATTTACTAGAGATAACTATGAGTGAAAGGAGTTTGTTACATTTTTTATATAACTAAAATGAGGAATAAAAGTTAGCCCTAAAAAATTAACGAAAACGTTAATTTCATATTTCGGTCAAATAATTATTTCACGAGTACTGTTTTAATTTATTACATAATTTCCAAATCTAAGTATAAGTTCGGGAAACAACCGCCTGAGATAATAATTCATTGGGTCGTGGTTTATAATTCATGGTTAGTACATTATTTTCTTTGTTGTGTATTCCATATATGCTGTTAAGTAATCATCGTACTGTAATCGTGATGTTTGTCGGTTCGATTTCCACTGAGGGGAAACTTTATTATCATTTCCCCGCATTGGTAAGCCAAAGCGCGACATAAAGCTACGGCACTCACACGTAACTCTCTCTCATTTCACATATGGACGGAAAGTGAAGAAAGATACCTTGCGATGCGGATCAAAGCACCAAATTACGTAATACATGTTAATATATCAAATATTTGAGTGCCACAATTTAAAATCATTTCTAATTAAGTACATATGCACTTTAATAATAATATGAAATTTATAGGTTTACAAATATAAATATAAATGCTATTAAATAATTTAATATCAGATAATTCCTTTCATTTAAGAAATAATAAGCTATTGAGTTTATGCCTGATATGTAAAAAAGCATTAAAAACTAAGTATCTGAGTTAGACACCCTGTTCTTCGTTTTCCAATTCAGAGTCAGAGCGGGAAAAGTTAAGTATTTTTGACTTCTTTTGGGAGGGTAAACCGCTTTGTTACGTAACGCGCAACGGCGCCAAGACTGGCGTTGTTACGCCTCACAAACGTGTGGCTTTCTTTCCCTTTCTCTCACGATATCGATACACACGATATATCAAGTGTAATATATATACTATTGACAGTGAGAATATGTACAACCTTAATTTCAATTGTTACTTTTGTAGGCTTAAAAACAATGATATTTATAATGTACAAAGTTCTTTCGTTCTTTCTTTCTTTACAAAGTTCTTATATACCTACATATTTAAGGATTGTAACTAGAAATAAAAGTATATTTTATTGATTATAAAGGATTTTATTAATGTTTTATCTGTTGTTACATTATCATATTAAAATACATATAATTTCAGTAATAACCTAAGCTTTTCTCAGGTAAAACAATTTCCATTTTAAATAGTTTAACTTCGTTTAGTTTAAGTTAACACTTATTTTATGCTGCTTCATTTATAAAGCAGCAGGCTTTTAGACAGAGGAAATGTATGTTAAGTAAATTAGACAAACATTTAAAAGTCAATGTGTTACCTAAGTGGCTCCTTTAAATATTCTGCATTTAATTATTACATCATTTTGGTATAAATTTAAAACATAAATAAATATAACTATTAAGTGTCCAAATAAATGAATAAATAGTCAAGGCACAGATAAGACTACTAGACTTCGGGAATGAAGGGAGAGGATTTCTCGTAATGCCAACGTTTTATTCCAAAAATGATTATTTTCTTTACGCCTTAAATTACACGTAAAAAGGTTTGAAGACTACTCCTTTTTATATTAAGCAACGAAAGGCTTATTTAAAGTCAAATTCTTACCATACTACGATCCACTATTCCATTTTTACGTCGCACATTAAATTCACATTACACCCAATATTTTTTTTAATAAAATTATTAGATTTTTTTAAATATAATAAAATATCACTTTTCTAGAACATTTTACGTAATACAGTAAGAAAGAAAAAATGTATTCTTTTTCTACGCCAGAGTAAACTTGAGCGAATAATTCGTATGAACTTCAACGTAGCGTCCGCTACGGAAGCTCGACTACGACTAACGAAAGCTACGTACGTTTTCGTTACAAGACTACATTAAGAGTTCTTGGATTTACCAGTTTTGTACTTATTACTGATAAAATAACTAAATAATTTTCATAAAATAAAAATATATCTAAATCATAAATAACGTTTGTGAATCCGATTTTATGGGATGTAGTGTATGATATTAGTGTAAAAAATATTTAGAGTGTGTCGAAGCCACTAGATGATCTCCTATACAAAAAATCTAAAAAGTAAGAAAATGTAGAAAATAGAAATTTCTAATTATATTATTCACCTAACCCACAAAATAACACATAGACACAGAAAAATACGACTTTGAGACTAGTTCCAAGCAAAGGCTTGTTTCAAATACGAACTATTTCAGATTTTTTCTTATTATTTCTCATTAAAAACGAGAAACGTTGAGGAAATTAGTTCCGATGGACGCTTTCGCCTTCAATCGTCGCCTTTTATTTATTGTCCCAATATGTTCATTTCGATGGCTGTGTTTCATGGCGGTACCTTATTTTAAATGGATAAAAAGTTTGAATCTAGCTCTGATTTATATAATTACCCAATCGTAATAGGAAATATTTTTGAAGTATTTTTTAATTTCTATGATCAATCATTAAAAGTCGAGCATTCTATTTGCACAAACATTTAAAGAAAATGTAAAAAACACATTAATAAGGTTACATTAGCATTACATTAGTAACGAATGCTATTTTCCATTTTGGCACAGGGGCTCAAGCGTGCGTCTGTTACCGCGTTGGCTTGATTTCCACTTGGGATACAATATTTTAAGTATATATTTCTTCGCTCTGGTAACAATCTAGACGTGGGCTGAGTTGAGCCATTTACCACGCAATGTCTCGAGAATTCAGCCTTAAGTGGGGAATGAAAGTGTCTTAATGAGAACAGAGTGTCTTAACTCTAGTTCCCAGGTTTCCTTTGTCTTCCTCTGTTATGTGCGGCATATAGCGTGAAATAAAATCAAATAAAAAAATCAGCTTTACGTTGTATCCTGCCCACAGAGACAACGGGAACTTAATGTTAAGGCACTCCGTTTCCCACTTTCTACCCAGTTCTGGAGGCATTGCACAGGTTGTGTGTTCCATTGCCACTCGAAGAAATAAAATACTTTATATTTTAATTTCTTCGTTCTGGCGTCGAGGCAAAACGTGGCATTGAGCAGCCATTCGGCGGAAAACTGGGAACGGAAGTGATTTAACCCTAGGAGGCAAAAGGGATGACGGTCACCCCAATACGTAATAAAAGTGTTCAATTAATATTGTTTTGTAAGAATTCTATTTTTTAATTAGTGGGAATACAATCATTCGTATGCCTATTACGGTAATGTTAGTATTTTTTTACAATATTATAATAATTCACCACACTTCATTCACATGAACAGGTGAATGAAGGGTATATTTGGGAAGTATGTTTAGTAGAGACTGAAGGAGATAGATAGATGAGAGACTACGAGATAGATGTGGAAAGGCGTATTGCTGCCGGTAACAAGGCTAGGCCTAGGGTTAGCCTTAGCTGCATTAATGATACGGCGAAATTTTAGTACAGCTGCGCGTTTAGCTGTACACAATTCAGTCTTGGTACCAACTCTGTTATACGGCAGCGAAACGTGGGTATTACAGAAGAA